>CAEFZY010005609.1:0-35447 GCA_903066815.1 Brachyrhaphis roseni | reverse complement strand
TAATATATATTATATATATTATATATATATAACATATATTATATATATGTTATATAATATATATAACATATATTATCTCTTATATAAGAAAACAGATTATATATGTTTTCTTACACCGTTCATCAGTTTTGTTCCTAACAGTAAAATTGTTGCTCAAAAACAAAAGGAGACGAAGATAAAAGATGCAGAGATGTTTGGCTCGCTCTACAGACCAAAGAGTTCTCCACAGACAAGAGGAGCGAGTGGAGCGCTGGTTATCTGCCATTCTACTCCAGCCTCATCGTGGGCCTTTTAGGTGAAATCGTCGCCATCTGGTTGCCATGGTGCTTTCAACAGAGCTGAAAGCAAAAGATGATTTTCCTGCAGAACAAGTTGAGCTAAATTCTGAAGAATCGCCATAACAGAATCTTTCGAAGCTTTCACCTAATCCTACAACTCCTAGAGGAGGGTTGTGAAACCAAATAGATTGAATTTTTAGCTAAAGAAATTAAAATAATGTGTGTAAGTATGATACTAAATGTTTAAGGAAAATATTAAATATTCATGCTTCTATTTTTAAGTGTTTTTTTTCTAATTCTAGGTAGAAAAAGACTATTTTTTTATGTATTTATTATCACACTGGGGAAAAAAGAGAAAATTGCTAGGTGTTTCCAAAAATTATTTCTGACTTTTTAAAAGCATCAGCATCATTTTTATTTTTTGTCAGGGTAGACAGTACAATTCTAGAAATTGTGATTATTATTATTATTATTATTATTATTATTATTATTATTATTATTATTATTATTATTATTATTATTATTATTATTATCTGTTTGCAATTTAAATTTAACATTTATTTTGTGTGTAAACATTATTAATCTAGTTCCTTATTTATTTGGCTCTTTGGGGATTCCATACACTGACTCGTCCTTTCTCAGTGCTTGACAAAAAGAAGACGTTCTGAGAGCTTAATCACCAATCACAGCTCCACAGCGCCCTCCCCTCTGCTCCGGTTAAACACGGCACTGCACTGACCATTGGAGTCTGTGTTCGACTTCTGACCGAAGCACGTCGACCATCACCGCTGCATGAAGCCAGCGGGGCTTTCTGGGTAACTTTCAGAAGGAATGACTCTCCTCCATCTCTAGTCATTCACTCGCCACCTGTTTCCTCCCGGCTGCGGCACCGGCTCCGACATCTTGCCCGTTTTCAGCCAAACTACGCGACTTGATATTATTCTAGGATAACAGCGGCGACAATTTTTCCCCTCAAAATAACGACAGCTTGGGAAATTGTCTTGGTAAGTTCTTTATAACAATGACTAGAGTGGTTTGTTTTGTGTATATATGTGTGTGGGGGGGGGGGGGGGGGTGTGTGTGTTTGTTTTTGTTCCTCCGGGTAGACGTACAGACAGTCTTTGTGTGTGTCTCCTTCATCAGGACAGCAATGGCAGAACATCTCTCTCAGAGTGAACTGGACTACCCATTTAAACTTCTGGAGTATTTCAACGGCTTCAGAGTGTCAAAGGTAAAATCACAGCATGATGGGTAAACATATCACCCTTCGATGTGCTGCAGTCAGAGCACTCAGTTTTTAATTCCACTGGGTAAATATTAACATAAAGAACCGGACAGTTAAATCAGAAAAGACAGCCACTCAGCGAGGAAGAAACCATAAAACTTAAAATAAAAAATACATTAAAAAAGTCACATTGCCGTTTCCATACTCCTTTAGGGACAAACATGTTAATGTTGGAGTCATGCGCTGTGGGGTGATCTCATTGCTACATTTGGAGAAAAGAAAAAAAAGGGGGAACATTAGCCAGGATCAGTGGCAGTTTCTGATATGGGCGACATGGGCAACCGCCCAGGGCAGCATCTGGTTGGGGAGGGGAGAGGGGGGCATCCTGTTTGGAGGGATGCTGCGACTTCCTCTGGCCAGGATGTTAAAGTTTGTGCGCAAATGGGTCTACTGACTGGTCAATGACCCTAACCCGAGGGTCAGCAACCCGTGGCTCTAGGGCCGCATGCGGCTCTTTAGCGCTGCCCAAGTGGCTCTCTGGAGTTTTTTTCAAAAATGTTTGAAAATTTTGGGGGGGTGGGAAATATATGTTTAATTTTAATATGGTTTCTGCAGGAGGACAAACATGACACAATCATCCTCAACGTTTTCCAATGCTATAAGAATGTGTAGAATAAATATTACATTTCAACATTTCTGTCAAGGAAGATTTGTGTCAAAGCCTGTGACACATGTTTCTTTCAGCTGGGCGGAGTGCGAGGCGGGTGGCTGTTGTAAACAAACCGACTGGTGTGTGGTGGGCCACGGATAGCAAAGGGGAAAAGAGAAAAATAGCCGAGGAGAGATTCTACAATTCTTGGACCAAATCATTTGCATTAATTGCCAATGCGGAAGGATTACCTAAATTTGCTCTGTAGCGAGAAGCTGTCAAAGAATTTTTTTTCTTTTATTTTTCATTTTTACACAAAAACATGGTGGGCTGCTGGTGGACTGCCCAACAGCGCCCCCTACAACCAGACGTTGCAAGTTTTCCCCCAAAACAAAATCAACTCAAGCTGATGACTTTCCATTAATCCATCTTTAATGGAAAGTCATCAGCTATTTTTCCCACAACGTTGCTAAACCTCTACCCATTTTAGTAATGATATTGCTGATTTGTTTAAACAATAATGTCCTATATGAGGCACTGCCTAGGAGTTTTACTTCTGTTGGATGACTTTTTTTTTTTATCTGATGTGTTTGATCCACTTTGCTGTGTGACTCAGTTCCACCAGGTCTGAAAACTGATGTTTAAAAAAACACTTCTATCAACGAGCAAAGACTGAATCTGAAGGACGCCATAAATAGACACCTAAGATTAAATCCCTCATTACTTTGTCGGTATCGAGTGTTTTTGGTAAGCGAAACTGGCTGAGAGGAAAGGTAAATACTTGGTTGTCTTCCTGAACACAAAGCAGCTCCTGCACAATGAAGAAACCAAAAGGTGATGTGAACTCTACGTCTGTGTCCTCAGATGATATTCTCAGCCTGTGAGCTCGGCGTCTTCGACCTCCTGCTGACCTCCCAGGACGCCCTGAGTGCTCAACACGTGGCGCAGGAACTGGGCACCAGCGTGGACGGGATGGAGCGGCTGCTGGACGCCCTGGTGGGCATCGAGATCCTGGAGGTGGAGAGGGTCGAAGGGACGGGTGAGGAACGGGAAGACCGATGACTTTATTTTAATGTCACTATTGTTATTATTATTATTAGAGCTTTTGCTGTTTCTTACTGCACAGATTCTTCATCTGTTTTGAAGATGATCATAACTTTGTTGCCTTAGTCGACAAAAGTGCATAATCAAACAGGCAAATATCAGATCCTAATGGATACCTGATGTACGTCAGAGTATTAGGGTCCATACAATGATTCTTATTTCTCCTAATATTATGGTTTCATTCTCAAAGTGAAAAACAAAACTTTAGCCTGGTGTAAACATGGTGAGCTTTAGCTCGACTCTCCGTCTGAGTTCGGTTCTGTTCAGCAGCAGGTCTGGAACTTTCCGTGTGACTTTGTGTGTTAACCCAGCTCTGTACAGCAGCACAGACGTAGCTAACCTTTACCTGGCCAAAGGCAGCGCCAAATCTCTTCACGACATGATCATCTACCGTTCCCAAACCGTCTACCCGCTGTGGAACAACCTGGCGGACGCCATCAGGTCAGTGGGCCGCTGCTACGTCACATAAACATCAGTGAGAGCAGGAGAAGGGGAAACCAGGCAGATCCTTTGCAAAAACATTCCTATCACATGCAGTTTTATGCATTTTGTCTTGGCTCAGCCACAAAACCTTATTCTGTTTTACTGGGATGTTAGATGAATGAAATGAAAGGAAACCTACAAATAAAAATCTGAAAAGTGTTGCGCATGATACATTAAAATGGGCTTGATCATTTCCATTCTGATGATAAAAGAGCAATTTTTATCATCATAATCCATTGTAATTATGGTTTTGTTTCATATTTCTGTTAGTTATTGATTTTCTTTTTTTTTTTTTTTTTTGCTATTGTTCGTTATTTTGGATGTTTAAAATATCTTCCAGCTATAGTGCTAAGTGTTTTTTATTATTATTATTATTATTATTACAAAACTTAAATGTATTGCTCTTTGTGACGTTAAGGTACTATGGCATTATCGAAATATTACTTGAAAGTGGTCTCAAAATAACAATATTATTGCTTATCGCAATAATTGAGAGGAAAATATATTGTCCAGTAAAATTTGTTATCATGACAAATTGGTTATTTAATAAAACAAAAATCTAGGGCAACTGATTTCATAGATAACATGATAAAACAGGATCAATATAAAAAACCTCATGTACAATAACCTCGTTAACAGCTAATCTACTACTTTATATATTTGTATCCAATGTTTAATGCTAAATCTACTTGACGATATATTTTATTTAGTTGCAAAAAGCAAATCAAAGAAGAGCCCACACTTGTTGAATCCTGACCCCTACTAGGTTCCTAACGTGGGTGTGGCGTGACAAAATGTGAAAAAGTTCACGGGGTGTGAATACTTTTGTGAGTCAGAGAGAACAAAACGCATTCAAGCTTCATGTCCTGCAGGGAGGGGAGGAACCAGTACGAAAAGACCTTCGGTCTTCCATCTGGCCACTTTTTCCAAGCTATTTACAGGTCGGTGCTCATCTGATTGCTTAAAATGCTTCCCTGGTTCATCTCCAGTTTGTTGGTAACGGCAGAGTGACCCCCCTCCCCAGATCTGAGGAGGAGATGCTGAAATTCATGGGGATCATGAGCTGTCACTGGGTTCTGGACGGACACGACGTTGTGACGGCGTTCGACCTCTCCCGCTTCCAGAAGGTCGTCGATCTGGGAGGTGAGGACCCGCGCCTGTACGCTTTCGCCGCCTGCTGCGTTGTGGGTGGCTGTAAAAATCTGAGCTGTGTCTTCAAAAACCCCCAGGTTGCACTGGCACTCTGGCCAACGAAATGGCGAGAGCATATCCCGCCTCGTCCGTCACCGTGTTCGACCTGCCGGAGGTGGTGGAAGCGGCTCAGAAACATTTCAAACAGGAGGACAGCGGCGTTACATTTCAATCAGGTAAACCAGAATATTGATCATTATTGAACTCCTCCTACTTTAATAGCAAAGATATGCTTTACTGTACAGCTGTCACAGCACAAGAAAACAGTTTTTAACTCAAGACTAAATAAACTTTAATAATTATATTATAGCAACTGAACTTATTGCTATTACCTGCTGAAGCTGAGAATACTCTAGAAGATGCGGCCTCCATCTTTGTCGTCTTTTTCTCTTTTGTTCCTAAGGCTGGAAAAACACCTGAGCAACACAAACTAGCAGAAAATATGTGGAAAAATGCGTAACACATTCAATGTGTTACAATGTTCACATGTTCTGGATGGTTTCTATAGTATGTCCAGTCAGAAATGTGAAGCAATTTGGTGACACAATACATTTTGTGTAAATATACAAGAAATACTAAAGTAAAGAAAGAAGAGAAGAGAAAAGAAGAACGAATAAATTCCTTCTGCTTCGATCTGTTCCCTCCTCTGCATGCAGGAGATTTCTTCAGCGGTGAAATCCCCGGTGCAGACTTGTATGTGTTGGCCAGAGTCATTCATGACTGGCCTGAAGAGAAGTGCCTGGCGCTGCTGAAGAAGATCTATGAGACTTGTAAGCCGGGTGAGTTCCCCCGTAACCAAGGGCAACCCGATACATTGGCTGGCCGATAAGTCGTCTCTGAGTTTCTTAATTTTAGGAGATTGGTCGATATTTGACACTGCTGCACGTGTGTGGGTAACAATGTTGCCAATTTAGAGACTTTAGTGCTATATTTATATCTGCTTGAATCGGTGTCAGCAGATCAGGGCTTTTAAAGATCGACGATCGGCCAGAAAAGTGCAATCGGTTCAGTGACACGAGGTATGGTCAGCTCAGTGCGTTTTGTCGTCCTCCCGCCAGGTGGAGGCGTCCTGCTGGTGGAGGCGCTGCTGTTTGAAAACAGACGAGGGCCCATCATGGCACAGATCTTCTCGCTCAACATGCTGGTGCAGACGCAGGGCAGGGAGCGCACCCCGTCCGAATACACTCACATGCTCAACAAGTCGGGCTTCTGCAACGTCCAGGTCTGCCGGACTGGGAAGTCCTACGACGCCATCTTGGCCGTCAGATGAGCACGGAAACACTCTGCGTGTCCCGACAGGGAAACGATGAGAGCACTGATTTAAAATAATGAGATGTTGTGTTGGGGGTTAGGAGACGTAAACGTAAAACTTGAACCTTTGTCAAAAGAAATCTTGTTCACTCAGCTCTTGGATTTGGGTCATAGTTCAACCTTCTCACATTCTGTGATCCACTTCCTGTTCACTGTGATGCTGCCTGGCTCCTTCTTAATCTGGATATTAATCAAGTTCCTCATATAGTCGATTGTTTGTTCAGAAAATAATTTCCGATTATTCATCACTGTGACACTGTTTACCAGCCTCTTGGAGGTGCTTTTATGGTTCCACTCAGCTGTTTGGTCCTTTATCCTGGCGCTACTTTGTAAAACTTGGTGCAAATCCTTATATAACTGAACAAACTTACCTATATTTAAAGATTGTTTACAGTGTCGTGGCTTCAAAATAGCTGCAGATGGGTGTTGATGTTTAATAGAAGGTTATAAAGCATTTCAGGAGGGGAGGTGAATTCTGTGTGTATCAATGGTTTCGAGTCTGTTTTAGAAAAATCAACAGATGGGTCACAAATATCGTCCTTTCTACATCCCCATATTGTACTCCAAGACTGTTTCTGTGTCCAATAGAAATGAAAGAAAGCTGTGATATACATTGTAAATTTCCCTTTATAATTTTGGTTTAATTAAAAAAAAAAAAGTTAACACTTTTTTTGTGGTGACTGACTCTATGTATTTTGTCTTAGTTTTCCATATTATGGTACTCAAAAACATTGCTTTATTTTCTTCTTAGTTTAGTCATTTCTTCTTAGTTTTGTCATTTATGTGCTTATAATTTCATCTAATTATTTGAATCAGTGATGGATCTCATTTCACAGTTTATAGCTGTCGTATGAAGTTTCTGTAGTGAAACTGATAAATTCTTCCCTGTTTTGCCAGTTCATCTTTAACAATAACTTATTAGTTTAGTTCAGCCAGCTTGAAATGAACCAGTCCATGTTCATAGTTCACCATGAAAACATTTGGAGTTAACACAAATTACTTCTAGTTCTGGAAATGAGCTGAAAATCTGTTCTGTTATTCTGGGGGTGTGAGAGGTTTTTGATTTGTGGTCTGTCCCTTTAATTGAGATGCCAGCCATATAAGGATAGATCTGCGTTCTGCAAAAAATAAGTGTCATACATACATATAAAAGAATAATGCTCAAATTAAGGGCATCCACACTCAATTGTTGCACATAGTGAATCGGGGTTTAAAATTGAAGGAGTTGAGTATCTGAGTTAATCCTCAAATTTGATGTATAACTATTGTGAGTGGTTCAAGGGATTCTGCTGCCATCTTGCGGTGAACATGCGCTCCTGCAGCTCGTGCTGGGTAACCTCCTCCCCGGGCGCCGCTGCTCTGTGTTTGTGTATGTGGAATGCGGGTCAAGCGGAACTCAAGGCAAAAACTGCGCTTCACATCAAACTCAAACACCGGCTTGCATCCCTCGGACGTGTTCTGTATGTACCGTGCTGTTTTTGTAAACGATATCAACCTGCGTGCATTTGTTAAACATGTTTATATCGGGGAATTTGGCTGAGTTTATATTTCTGTTATGGTCGCACGAGCAGTCCGCTAGGAAAACGCGACGTCGTCATTTAAAATGGCGCCAAAGATTAACCTCAGCCAGTTCATCTTCGATAAACACACCTTACTGTAACCCGCTTTTATAACCACACAAATAACCAAACTACTGGCTTTACTTTAACGAATACCCATAATTCATATGCACATTTTAACTTTAGAGAAAACATGTTTGAGTCTAAGTTTGACCCCTAACCTTTGACGGATAGGAGGCTGTTTCTGTTTTTTAATGAGGGGAAACCGTGGAAGCTATGCTAGCGGCAGCGGCTTGATGCTAACAGCGTTGGAACTGACGTTTGTTAGCCTCCTGCTAACGAGCTAGCTTCGGTTGCTAACACGCAGCACCAGCTGAATTTTGTTTTCACTCTTGAAAACGTTCGTAATTAGAAGCGGTTTGTTGTATGTCATGTGTAGATAACAGTTTAACTCACTGTGTATGCACTTAATTAGAAAAGCATAGTAAACCTAAAGATATTTCCACTTGATGCACCGGGTGTGGGTGGGCCCTTAGGTTGCATAACGGTATGGGAAAAAAGCAACCAAGCTGGTATTCGACAGTATTTATTTTCCGTTTAAAACTAACACAAGTGGATGGCGTAAAAGTAACCCCCATAATAGTATTAATGTTCACAAGTATTCTCTTCGCATGCAAGATGAAGTTCTACCAAGTAGGACGCAGATGTTTACTACATGTAGCTGCCAGTTACGTTGGCACCATCACAGTACTGAAGCTAGCATCCGAATTGTATCTTCACATTAATGTTCAAACTCGTATAACCTTTATTCACTTTGTGAAAACAGGGAATTAGTCTTTTTGAAGTGATTTTAGTTTCCATTTTCTGTTACTGATGAGCCTGTGAAGCCACAGAAAAATGCCTATTACATTTTCTTAAATTTTGACAAATTAAAATGTGACTTCATAAATTCCCCCAAATATTTTATTGAATCTGTAATTTGTGTGGATTATTTCTCTGTCCTGGTTAAATGTTTGCAGTGTAATTCAGATGAAGCCATTCCAATGTCTTCTCAAACAAACAAACAAACAAGAGCCTTTTTTAAATTTTGCACATTAAATGAAGGTTTGAAAGATCACAAGCTGTATTTTATGGAGCAGAATTTAGAATAATTCTGCTCCGGTTTGGTGTTTGTAAGTAGTGTAGTTTTCCACTGCAAACTCAAAAATATTTCATTGATCCCAAAGGGAAACTAATTGTTGTTGTAACTCAAATTAACTCAAGATTCTTCAGAGATCCAGATGTGGGCAGGGAGAATCTCCTGAGGCGGTTTGTATCTGACATGGACTCTCTGTTTCCAGATTGTATTTTTAGATCATGTAATGATAGTTCACCTTTGATCATCCTGGGTGTTTTAGATTCTGAACTGTATCGAATCAGATTTTAATCTCGAGGTTTTAAACGACTTTTAACGACCAGAGTCTCCGAATCGGAGGCCAACTTCAGCATCGATTGTGCTGCCTGCGTGCGGGACGAAGGGGCGTCACACTAACCGAAGCTAGCTTCGGTGTGCTAGCCTAGCATGCTAATTTAGGGTTAGCACCTTTCCTCGCTGGGTAACCCCCCCTCCGCTGGTATTTTTCCGCCTTTCGGGGCATATGAGTCAAAGCTCTTTTTTTTTTTACCGACTATGTGACATTACGTTGGGTTCATATAAGCCAGTGCGACGCTGCGCTGTTTGTGTCGCGCGGGGAAACGCGTGGAAAGTTACCCTGGTGTGTAAACATTCGTGACGCCGTGTAATCTCCAAGGAAACGTGATGCTTGTTTTTAGTGTCGCCCCACTTTACCTTCCCGTGTTAAAATGTCCACCTTCAGTAAGTAGAAGTGTGATTATACACCGAGGGGTGGCGTTAGCCTCTGCGAGGCTTCTGGAAGCATCCTGTTGTTGACATTTTGATGCCTTCTGTCGTTGTGTAATCTCACTTACTACCCATTGAAAACTAACGTAGACGTGGAGCGTAGGTGACCGATTGCGTACTAACAGCCTGCTGGTCCCTTCTGCATTGCTAATATTTGTCCCTTAAGTGTTTGATTTAAATATTTGTTGCTTTTATAGATGTTTTACTTGTCAGGGTTTTTGTCTTTTCAGATTTTGAAAGTGTTACTTTGTTGTGGCTTGACGTGGTGGGTTTTGTGTGCAGAGTCCTGATGCTGGAGCTCCACAGACAGAAGACCATGAAGAGAAGCAGACACCCCAGCAGCAGCGATGACTCGGATAATGGAAGTAAGCAAACCTGCCTCCTCTGAATCACCTGAACAGAGGTGCTACTGTCCTGCTGTCTTTTGCGCCTTGGTGTCAGCTGTTCACTCAAAAGTACATTTGTGCAAATATATATATATATATTTTTATTTAGTACTTTGCAGTTATTCCTTCTTCTGTAAGTGAAAATAGCATGGTTACAACAGTAAAGCACTTGCATAGCAAGGATTGGAGTCTTAATAATCTTTAAAACTTCACCTCATCAATCTCAGGCTTTGTTACATTTAATTATGTGTTCAATCAGAATATTTGCTAATTTATTCCTGGTTTAATTAGATTTTCTGTTGCATTAAATACATTTCTGCTAATGATCTTACGTTCTCCATGACTAACCTATAAGGTGGTCTATGTTTTATAGTGTTTTGCTTTTAAACAGAGCTTTAAATAGTTAAAAAAAACTTACTATGCTTTTTTTTTTTTTTTTTTTTTACCCTTCCACAATTGCGTAAATCTGTAAAAGAAAAATCAATATTATAACTGTACTTAATGTTTTAGCTGATGCTGAGTTTAAATTTGTCTCACCATTTAAAGTGCAGCTTCATCTTTGGTTTTCAGTTTTCTTTAGCTGAAATATTAAAACACGAAACTGTGACTGTTATCCAGGCCGGTCACCATAACACATTTATCTAGACTATAAATTGTTCCAGAAATTATTGCGACAAGTGATAATATTGTTGTTTTGAGTAACAACAATATTACTCAATATATATCATTATGATATAATGATGCAAGTTTGCTTTCTCAAAGATTGATCAACTTTAATTTAGTAAAGAGCTAGAAGACATTTTAAACATCCAAAAATAAAGCAATAATAAAAAGGAACTAAAAACCACACACAACCGAAACCTTAAATAAAATAGACTATTAAACATAATTGCCCTTTGAAAAATTCATCATCAGAATGGAAATTATGTAGCTCATTTTAATTCATCATGCGATTAATTGATTAGTGCATTCACGCATGTTCTCTCATCTTCCATATGCGTTTCTATGTAATGTTACGATCATAAAAGAATAGATTATATAATTTTAGCACCTCTGGGTGTTCTGTGTAAACGATGTGAAACTGGTCTTTACTCACACACACAAAAAAAAATCCATTATGCCATAACTCTCTCATGCCTCATCACATGAACACACACATTTCTACTGAACCCACAGTCACATAAAAGCTGCAGTAATTCCGAATTTGTCAGCCGGTGCATGTTTTCCTCTGCTTACGCTTTTAGAAATGGCGTAAGTATCCTTTACATTGTTGATCTTGGACCCACTTTACTGGTTTGCATGTTTCTGTCAGATTAAGCCTGTACTCCATATTCAGGATGTAAGAAAAGAAAGAGAAAGAGGCGCAAGAAATGGACACGGGTAAAAACAAAGCGAAGGGACAACGTCCGCGTGAGACGCAGGAGACAGACTAGGAACAGGACACGTGTTTGGACCTTTAAAGACAACCCAGGTCAGGCAGGCAGGCTCCAGTAAGACCTCAGTGAATCAATTCAACAACACCTTGTGATTTTTTTTTCTTCAATTATTATTCTATTGTTAGCTGTGTTAGAGCATCTAATTTGCCTCTGTTATCAGAGAATACAGAATAATGTGAAACAGTTTGCAACCGATCAGAGTACTTTCTTCGCTCTCATGTCTTTTAAGTTCAGACTTAGAGACCAGTGTTGTTGAGATCAAATTGAGAACAGAGATATCAGTTGAAGTGTTTTGGCTGCTCAAACAGACGCTGAGGTTCATCTTCGATCCGTCCTGGAGGAAATCCAGACGCTTTCCAAGCAGAAAAACCTCCAACTCATAAACCCTTGTTATGTTTCAGGTAATTCTACCTGCTGGTCTCAGCACTCATCACAGCACCGGAGGGGAACCGGGCAGAAACCCTCTGAGGTAAGACGGCTTGGTCATATTACAGCAAACCAATAGGGCTTTTTCACATACATACATTTCATTGTATTATATGGAATAAACCAACAAAAGTAATGCATAAGTGCTTTAAATCTACAGAAAAAGTGGAAAAAATCTTTCCAAAGAAACCATTGTTGAAGTTGTGTTTGCACAACAAACTTGTTTTGCTCAGATTAAAGCAAAATAGAAATTAAGTGCACAAACACTTGGACTGCTTATTCCCCATGAACGCACTATCCACACTGTGACAAATGGTAGTGACAGCATCATGCTGTACAGGAAGCTGGTTGGAGTCGATGAAAAGATGCATCTGGAGTGCGGTTTAAAATAGAGAAGAGTTTTTCAAACTTCCAGCAGGGAGGATTCAGAAAGCTGGAGGAAAGATGAGAAAGAAATGTCAGAAATAATAAAAAAAAAAGTAATTTGTTATGATAAAATATAATCTCTTTTTAAATCCTGATTATAAATGTTATTTGCCATGCTCATTTTTGATCGGCTGCCAGTCAGATTCATCAAGCTGCTTTGCTTTGCAACTGCAAAATGAACAACAGACTGCTGCAAAAATATCTACAAACTCATAGCCAGCTAAAATCAGAATATACACTATATTCACTAATAATAACTGAATCAATATATTCACTAATAATTACTGAATGGTGAATAAAAGTGAGGAAAAAACATTCTAAAAATACTGCTTTTGGAAAACATTCCTATTTAAATCAGGCTTCTTTAGGAATCCTATTAATTAAAAAAGTGTCATTTGTATCACAGTAAACCTTTTAAAATCATATTATTAAATTGAATAATGTTTTTTTTTTTTTTTTAAGTTTTCATAGAACAATCAGAGAAAATAGCGGAAAGTAACACTTCTGTTTGCACTGTTTTTTTTAACATTAATTGGAATTTATCAAGACAATAAATGAAAATTATTAACATGAGAAATTTATCACAATAATTGATAAACAGTACAATACACGCTCCGCCCAAATGCTAATGCTGTTGGCATGGAAAAGTATGGAAACCCCTGCAATACACTGTTAGAATGACACATAATTATGTGACTTAAATCCTATTGAGTCATTGTTGACGCTTTAAAAAATTCACTTTAGATTCTTTAAAGCCGATGTGACTGAACTTCAAAGTATTTAGCAAACAGAATGAACAGATAGCAACCAGACAGAGCTGCTGTAGACAGACACAATGCAGTGAAACGCACCCCTATACATTTAATAACATTTAATACATAACATTAATACATAACATTAATACATTTAATACATAACATTTAATACATTTAATAACCTGGCTGATTTAACTTATTACTGTAATTCTATCATAAGGTCCAAAATAATCCACACATATGTGGTTGTAACTGGACCAATGGGAGAGTTTGATAATGCCATTTATTGAAACATCAGTAAAACGAGACTCTGTTGCGTTCCACTGGTTTTATTGGCCGTACACCATAACGCACTATCTAAGACCCACAGTGGATGAAGGGTCCCACTCATGGAAACATTTCTCCTGTTATCTGCTCTACAGTCTGTAGTGTTAGTTCCCTGCAAGCCACAGCCAATTAGATTAAAGCACAGCAATAGCTCCTCCCATAGCAGCGTTCTGGTTGGTTAATCCACAAAGCGCAGGATTCAAACACTTTGGCTTTAGTTTTTAATCGTTTTGAGGTATTAGGTTTGCTCAGAGTGGTACTGGGAGACATAAACAAGTTTTAAATACTATAATCAGCTCACGTAGTCACACCTCAGAGGACTACAGACACGTCGCATGTTATTGTTTATCTGGAAATCTCATGCCTGCGCACAGTGCTGCAGGGCAAAAAGAATATTCATTTATTTTCCGTCTCCAGCTGCGGTAGAACAATTCTGTTAACAAAATGAAACCTGGACATTTAGGTGTTATTAATTTAGTGCGGTGCACCACCACAAATTGAAAATAATGCAGAAAAATCAGAGAAGAACAAATGAAAACCACTCGTATTCTACACACAGATACAAAAAAATCATGCATTTCCCACACAAATAACACTATCTGTTTCAGTTTCATGTTTTCAGGCTTGATGTTTATTTTGCAATTATTAATAAGTAATTGTCTGAATACAGTGGTGGTTAATTAGCTAATTTAAACATCTGTTCTACTGATGATCTGTCAGAGTATTCCTTCCTTCTCTCTTTCTGTCTTTCTGTCTTTCCTGTACCAAAACACACTGAATTCTACACCACATCTTCATGTTAAGATTGTCAAAGTCAAGCTAGCATAATTGACCTGCTTCCCTCTTCCTTGCTATTTTTAACTTTTTCCTGAACTGTGATGCCCTCAGACAACATTTTTCTTTTATCTAACACACATACATTTAAGATTCACCTCGTTATGTTGACAACACAACCAACGGTAATCATTGATGGCGATCAGCGTTTTGGCCTCCGTCAGGGAGCTGGGGGGCGAGATCTCACAGGCTGTCATGTTGTAATGTGTATATCGGAGGAAACCAGGGCTGGATAAAACTGTTTTTAAAATGCAAGGAGATAATTCTCCGTCTGTCTGGCAGGTTTTTAGGACAGACTTCATCACAGCCATGAAATTACATGACTCGTACCAGCTGAATCCAGAGGATTACTATGTCTTGGCTGATCCGTGGAGGCAGGAGTGGGAGAAGGGTGTCCAGGTCCCAGTGAGCCCCCAGTCCATCCCCCAGCCTGTGACCAGGTAGGCAAACTGCTGATGGGAGTTTCTGTTTATCTGTCATCTTCCATCTAGGGCTGGGCGATCAATCGATTTTAGGAGTTTACCAAAGTTTTGGTTTTTGAAGATTTAATTTTAGAAAAATCTGTTGTTGTTTTTTTTTGTCACCTTTGCTCTCTTTGGGTTTTCATATTTAAAAGTGATGTCAGTACGGCCACGGCCGCCATCTTGTTTGACAAGCGGGTTTTACAGCTTCTGGTTATTTGGACTTTGAGTTCAGGCCAGCTCTATAACGCCGTGTTGGGCCAGATTAAGAGTTTTATTTTTTGAGTAACAGAACTTTAAAACAATTCTGTAAACAACTGAGTCTATTTCAAAGAACCACAAACTGAGTTGGTAACATCAGATCCTGATAACTGTCCAAGCGCTTCTCATTAAAATAAGTTTTTCTTGAAATTTTGAAAAGTAATTTTTTTTTTTATCACTATATTCTTGAAATTGAGCAAAATGTCTTGTACTAGGCGCTAATATGCCACTGTACAACTCACGGAAGGTATAACTGAAAAGAAAGCAATTATTTGATCATATTTTCTGTCATTTGTGATTTTTTTTTTTTTTTTTTTAGAAAAGAAAACAAGCAACAAAAAAAAAAACCTCAGTTGGCATAAAAAATGGTAGATTTAATTTTTAAGCTCACTCTACTTCCATCCCGTGGAGTTTTGAGCAAATCTGAATTAGAAAACTTGTTCAACTGGTTTTTTGTTTAACATTTACTGTATTATGGGTGTGCGTAGTTTTTCCACACTTTTCCATTTTGGTAGATAACTTGTTGTTTGTTGCTCAGAGTTCTGGTGGAGAAGGGGAAGGAGGTGATGTTCATCAGGCCCAAGAAGCTGATCCGAACGTCGGGCACGGAGGCACTGGGCTACGTGGACATCCGGACGCTGGCGGAGGGGATGTGCCGCTACGACCTGAACGAAGAAGATGTGGCCTGGCTGCAAATCATCAACGAGGAGTTTGCACAGATGGGTGAGCTGCGGACTCCACAGAACAGTCCAGAAATCTATATGATCAATAATATGAAACACAAAACAGTTACTCAAAGATGCCCAAAACCGATCCAACTGACCGATTCACATTTGCTCAAACAGTAAAGCTGACGAATCTGTAGAAGAGCAAACCTCCCGCATGACGTTAGCTATCGCTATCTAGTTAAACATTAGCTTCTGAGACAGTCTGAGCTCCCCTGTCGAGCTGCGCCTCCCCTCGGTGAAGTCCTGAACCACGCAGCGCTCCGCTCTGCTGCCGCACCGATTATCACAGGAAAATGTTCATCAGCCGACGACTCAGTCAACAACAAAACAAACCTCCATTACATCTCCGTCTATCTGTAAAGATACTGATGCAGCTGAAAAATAACCCTGGTTTTCACTGCGCCACATCCATGCTGGATTGAAAACAATACATTTTAGTCTGCATTGAGTTTTTATTTGTCCCTTATGAGTAAAATTACAAGTAGAAATAGTAAATTAACTAATGGAAACGCATGCTGGGGATAAGTAGTTATAATAAAATTGCTGCAGGGATGGATCAAAAATACACACTTTGGTATTAGTTGCAAATTTCAGCATCATGTCGATTGTGCTCTGTAGCTGCTCACTTTTATTTTTTGCATTCTAAAATAACTTAATATATTTGCATTTTGTTTTTCTGCTGTGAGAACATCGGAATGTTTCCACAGAAAGGATCACAGAGTTTATGCTGTGATTGAAATCTAGTTTTCTTTGGCTACAGACTTTTTGGCAAAGTCGATAAATTACAGAGAAACAAACATGAACGTTTGCACACGCAGTACTTTTATGAGGATTTGTGAACAGACATATCCTTGGTTATCGTAGAATAGGTGATAATGGTTTGTTTATAGTCCAGACTAACGGATGGTGAACCTCCTTGTGCCCGTCCGTCAGCTGAAAACTCACCATCTGTTAGATGGGTTTCCGTTTCTTTCATGACATCCAATAAAACCAAGATGCACACATGAAAAGGAGAAGCTGCTTATCATCAGCGTGTGGCGCTGTTTGCAGCGATGCCGCCGCTGGACGAGAACACCATGGAGAAAGTTATGGAGGAGTTTGAGCACTGCTGCCACGAAAACATGACTCACGCCATGGAGACGGAGGAAGGGCTGGGCATCGAGTACGATGAGGACGTGGTGTGTGACGTTTGTCAGTCGCCGGATGGAGAGGACAACAACGAGATGGTGTTCTGCGACAAGTGTAACATCTGCGTTCACCAGGTCAGAGGTCAACACCGGAACCACTGACAGCAGAGTCCAACCTCAAGGTTTATACTAGGGCTGGACAATAAATTATTAATATATATTGTAATAGACACATGATCAATAACAATAGATAATACATCTGATAGAATAATCAATATATAGAATAGTCACTGAAATCCAATCCAGAGTCGCACAGCATTCTGGGAGACGTAGGCTGGGGAAAAGCTTTAGCCTCTCAATCTCTAGGCCAGCTAAGCAAGTTCAGCTACCTCATTCTGGTTACCTAGCAACAACCTGCCATCGTTCCTCACAACTGCTTAAAAATAAAATACAACGGCGTGGATGAAACAGGAAACGTCACGCCTCTAGTTTGGCTTTATGTCACAGATTTAAATAAAAAATAAAAAAATGTATCAATAATTATCTAAATTGATTGATATGAAACACTTATATCATGATAGGTTTTAGAGCCATATCGACCAGCCCCAGTTCATATCGTTCTTACATTTTTATTTACAAATAAAAATTTAAAATGTTATAGGTCTGTAGCTCATATTTTTATGAAAGCTGGCCTTGATTTTCAGATTCGGTTGTAAAATGTTTCTAGAAGCCATTCCTCATTTTTCACCTTGAAATGATAGACTATAATTTTTATAGGTCTATAAAAAAATCCAGGTAGATGTATTTAAATTTTATTACATTTATTTGTTAGCAGGCTTTTTATGTTCACAAGAAATCTGGATATATTTGGTATAGAAAGCAGAATCTGAACTATGACCTCAGTACTAAAGGAATTCATGGTCAAAACTTCACATTTTTAGCAACATTAGAAAAGTAATTTAATCACACAGAGGAGCTTTTATTTGAGTTTTGGTGAACATTACAATAAAATAAAATCTCTTATTTTGATTTAACCGTGTGGGTGTGTGTGTGTGTGTGTGTGTGTGTGTGTATTTGTTTGTTTTGAATTCCTCTCTCTTTTCCTGTTGGTGTTTCTGACCAGGCATGCTACGGCATCCAGAAAGTGCCAAAAGGCAGCTGGCTGTGTCGGATCTGTGCGCTCGGCATCCTCCCAAAGTGCCAGGTGTGTCCTAAGAAGGGCGGAGCCATGAAGCCGACCCGCAGCGGAACCAAGTGGGTTCATGTCAGCTGTGCCTTGTGGATCCCAGAGGTGAAAGCTCCGCCGATTCTCCTCACCCTGCTAATCTTCTGGGGCGTTTGTTTAGGAATTATTACTTTTTTTATTCATATAAACTTGTGCTCGCGTGTGGTTGTGGGTATCTGCGTGTTCCAGGTGAGCATTGGGAATCCAGAGAAGATGGAGCCGATCACCAACGTGTCCCACATTCCCAGCAACAGATGGGCTCTGATCTGCTGCCTGTGTAAGGAGAAAACCGGAGCCTGCATCCAGGTAGGCCTCTCCTCCCCAACACAGAGCAAACCAGCCTGACTGCAGGTTTTATTCATATTATGTAACGTTCTTATTTTCTCATAAACTGAATTTTGCGTACTCATTATCTGTGAACCAAAATCATCAACATGACAAGAACTAAAACCTTGAATTAGGGACGATTATTTTAGTAATCGATTATTTTGTCAATTAATCGAACAAAAACTTTGCAGCATTCTTCAGATTTTTCAATTAAGCGTTTTTTTTTTTTTAATACAATATTAGAAATACATTAAAGATCCGAATAAACAAATTAGTTTTTTAAATAAGAAAATAAACACATTTTGTCTAAAATTGCATAAACTCTTGATCATCTGCAGCTAAAAAATCCACCTCTGATTTTATGTCTGCTTGACGTGAAATCAGTACAGTGTGTAGCTGATCTATTAATTATTTTTTGGATTAACTGATTAGGAACTGAATAGTAAAAAAATCTTAGTGTGAGATTTTATATTTTACAGAATTTGAACCAGGTGAAGCTAAAACTGCCACTAGAGGAGTTCTGTGTAGAACATGTGTACAGTCAAATGTTTTTATTTTATCTTAAGTGCAAAGTGTGTGTGTGTGTGTGTGTATATATATATATATACATATATATGTATATATATGTATATAGTATAGTTTTAGATTAGTTACTGTGTTGTTCTTTCAGCAAATTACCTGTCTTTTGAGTCTGTGCGCTCCAGTTAACTATCAATTCCTAAATTAGTTGACGATTATTTCAATAACGATTAATCATGATTCATCCAATTAATCGTTTCAGCCCTACCTTGAAATGTTTTGAATGTGTTTAATATTCAGTATTTATAGTGAGCAAATGGTTTTAATGCAGAATGAATGCCGTCTTTAATGAATGCGGTTTCCGGCATCAGTCCGTCTGAATCCGTTTCGTTGCAATTTGCTCTCCAGTGCTCCGCAAAAAACTGCCGGACCGCCTTCCACGTGACCTGCGGCCTCCACGCCAACCTGGAAATGAACACCATCCTCACGGAGGACGACGAGGTGAAGTTCAAGTCCTACTGCCCCAAGCACTCCGGTTTCCAGGGCGACCTGGCGGAGGACGAGGGGAAGGAGGACGCGCGGGACCACAAGGGCCGGGCAAACAGCGACCAGGAGAAGAGGGTCAACCTCCGCAAGCTGAAGCTGCAGGAGATGGAGGAGGAGTTCTACCAGTTCGTGGATGTGGAGGAGGTGGCCAAGAGCCTGAAGCTGGCGCCGGAGGTGGTGGACTTTGTCTACCAGTACTGGAAGCTGAAACGCAAAGCCAACTTCAACCAGCAGCTGCTCACCCCCAAGAAGGACGAGGAGGAGAGCCTGGCCCGGCGGGAGCATGAGGTGCTGCTGCGGCGCCTGCAGCTCTTCACACACCTCAGGCAGGACCTGGAGAGGGTAGGTCTCCGCTTGCTCCCGACGAAGACTCACAGGGCGGCCGGCTGCAGAGGCGGGGTTATAAACAGGAGGAAGGATCACAGAAGCATCTGAAAATGAATCAGAATAAATCAAGTTTTTCAGCACAACGTGTTCCTTGTGAGTTATAAAGTAGATTGAAGAGGGACAGCAGCACCAGAGCAGGAAGACAGATGGGAAAAAAAACGGCTTTGCTTTTCTGTTAGACAGAATATTTACACCAGACAGGAAGCAGTCAGATTTCAGTATTCACAGTGTTTCTGCCCAACCTTCCTGTAGTTAGCTGCCATTCATAACACCGGGTTACAAATATCTTTTGGAAGTTGTCTGTTTTTTCAACTGAATTAGGATTATTTTGCACCGCAGGATCCAAAAATGACATAATTTTTCTCAATCAGGTTTTTATTCTAAATTCATTTAGAGAAATCTGATCTTCTGACGTTCACATTTCTCGTCCAAAAAAGGTTTTAGGACAAAAAAAAAATGTTTCTAACAGAGCGTATTAATTAAATGCTACAAAGTAGGATTTCTATAAATTGATTAATAAACTCTAATAAGGGTAAAACGTCTTCGTTGTGTAAAATTCTCCGTCTCTTTCCTGTCCTGATGGGATCTCTCCTCCTGCTCATCACTCATTGATTGGTTCTTAGGGAACCAATACAGATGTCAGAACAAGTCCTGCATTTTGATGCTCATGTTGCTCCATAGTTCAGAAAGTTGACCTGATTGAGCAAAACCAATGAGATCTTTGGATTCAGCTCATCAACATGACCCTGAAACAGTTGAAAAACCCCTGACAGTTTTTTGGCTGTTGATCAGTGTTAGTTCTAGTTGGATCAGGGGCGACGTTACACAGTGTGAGTCTGAGTCTCTAACATCTTATATCAGTATGGTTAGCATTAGTATCTTTATTAACTTGGAAATTGTCAAGTCCGTCATGGTCCACATGGATCATGGTCTATAAACACTAGAAGCTCATGTTGGGTTTAACATTATTTTGATTCAACCAAGAATATCATTTCTTACGTACACAAGCATGTCAATCATGCTTGTGTACGCTTTGCTAAATGTTGTGATGTCAGAAAAACAACTAATCGTTCCAGGAAAACTGTTTATCTGCTACCATCTGTGGCCATGCTAACTCACCTTAGCATTTTTGTGTGAAAAACTTGTACATGAGCTTGATTGACAGCACAAAGACCCTCCTCCTTGCTCTGATTGGTTGTTTTTTCATCCAGAGCCGTTGATTTTTACAGATGGCAATAGTAGCACTGGGATGGGCTAGACTCTTTTTTTTTTTAACAAATGTGTAAAAACAAACAAAAAAACCCATATTTTTTTATAAAAACTATTAGCCTGATCATACTGTCGGTTCAGAAGAGGCAGTGTGTTGCTGTGGAAACGCTGACTGTTGCTGCTCCCCCTGCAGGTGCGTAACCTGACCTACATGGTGACCCGGAGGGAGAAGATGAAGCGCTCGCTGTGTAAAGTCCAGGAGCAGATATTCCAGCACCAGGTCCGCTTGCTGGACCACGAGCTGCTCAACGGTGAGTCCTCTCCGTCACAACCACAGGAGTCTGCACAGAGGACTGCTGGTCAGATGGACATGTGTGGAGTTCAGTTTGTGTGCTTCCCACTGAGCTAAAACTAAACAATATTTAAGTAATAAAAGCCAGCAGTCACACTGACGCTGTGTATGGTTCTGTGTTCCAGGTGATCCCTCTGCTGAGGACCTGGAGAGGCTCTTCTCTCTGGGATCCTTCTCCTCCGACGGCAGCCAGTCCGGCTCCTCCTGGAACAACTCTGGTCTGAAGAGCAGGCGAAGTTCGCTAAAGCAGGAAAGGAGGAAAAGCCTGTCGGACTCGCCAAGTGTTCATAGGAAGGACAATGCGTGCAGCCTGCTGGACATTAAAGACAGCAAAAGCTCCCAAATCCAAGAGGCTGCGGCCACAGAGTCCAAAGGCGACGCCAAAGTCCACCAGCTTGAAGTGAGCAAGGAGAAGCCTTTCCTAAAGCTCCAGAAAGTCATTCAGGAACAGGCCTCAGTCAAGTTGCACAAGCCCGAGAGCAGGAAGGGCCCCAGAAGAGAAACCCCGGGACCAGAGTATGACGTGCCGGGGAGCCACAAGCAAGATCCAGAGCCGGAGGAACGAGGGAGGAAGAGGAGGAGCGACGTCTCCGAGAGCTTCCCCTGCCAGCTGAAGAACAAGTTCGGCTCCAAGCATCTGGATAAAACCGTCTCCATCCGGCTGGTCGACATCAGAAACTCTGACTCCGACGAGTATTTATTCGATGACGCCACAACCAGGAGAGGCAGCGCTTCACTGGACGCGGCCCCCAACACTAAGTTTAAACCCGGCTTAGTTTCAGACGCCTCCAAAGCCAACAGCTGGCTCAGAAAACCCGCCAACGGCAGCTCCCAGGCCCCCAACGGCTCCGCGTCCGGACACCTGAAAGGCTGGGGGAAGTTCCGGATCCCGAAGCGGGCCGACAAGCCTCCTAGCGCCACGCCGAGGGAGCGGGAAGAGCTGGAGCCGAGCAACCCGCTGCTCAGACCGCTCACCAACGCGCCGGAGCCGGCGTACCCCAGGACACGGCTCCGGTCGGGTCCGGAGGCCGACGGCTACAGCTCCGACTCCAAGGCGGCCGACGGCGAGCTGGAGCCCTGCCTCAAGCGGTGCCACTCCCACGAGCTGAGGGGCGACTCGTCGCTGGGGCGTCGCTATGGCTCTGACATTATCCGCCGTGGCGTGCTAGCATCCTGATGGAGCGCATGAGCTACACTGCGCCAATCAGAAACGAATGACAGTCACTCTTTGTACCTTTATTTTGTCTAGAAATCATAAAATGACTAAATGGAGGAAGAAAAAGGAAAAAAAAATAAAAATAAACAGAGCTGATATTTATTTTTTATTTGTACCATAATGTAAAACTGGGAAATATTTGACTTTATTTTGAGCTAGTTAGTTTATTTTGGATTATTTTGTTTTGTTTGTTTAGGTAGAAACTTGTCAAGTTGCCACTTAAATCGCTTGCTCAGATATATACAAGCAAAAGCATCAACTAGGAAGATGTTGTGATTGTTGCTTGGGACCATAAGCTTGCAATGTCATTTGTGTTTAACATAGTATTATTAAAGTCGACTGAGTCTCTTGTCGGTCCGACTCCAACATATAATCCTGATCCTGTCAGCCAGTAGAACTCTGTAGGTCTTCTGTTTTTTTTTCTTCTTCTTTTAACCAGGAATCATCAAATCTTCACAGCCAAAACCAGGAAGTCCAGTCGCCCCTTTTCTTAATATTTAGTGTCACCAGACTGCAGGCGTCACACCGTATGAACCGGGAACCTACAGAGGAAATCAAAGAATGATGTTTTACACGTCATCAGCACTTAAGTGTAATTGAACTGCGATCGTATCCATCATGTGCCTAACTTTTATTTGAAGCGTTTGCACTACGAGAGGATGGCACGGGGTGTGGGGGGGGCAGGAGAAGAGATATTTTTACACTGAAAAATAATGACAGAAGCATTTTGTACCCTCGGCCGCTGCTGTACTACTGTTATGCAAAAGGAGTTCTTGTGAGGGAGGGCTTGTTTTGAAGAGAAATAAAAAAAATACTCTTAAAAATCAAATGTGTGTGATGACTAAAGACTGAGATGGTAATCAGAACTTTGAGACGATTTTCATGTAGTGGTGCACTGATTTTTTTGGTGCAGATTTTGGGATCGATCAATTTTTGCATGTGAAGCTGAGCTTATCAACCGATCTTATCTAAGGTCTAAAAATCAACCACCGTCCTCTTTTGCTCTCTGGTGAGAGGTTTGACCTTCAGACCGGCCCATCAGGTCATTTGTTTTTCTACATCTCTTAGAATCTGGAGAAACTCCTATTAGTTTATAACTGTGGAGTACTTTTTTCTTTTAATTTATGTAAGGACCTTTGAAATGCCTTGTTGCTGAAAATGTGCTATATAAATAAAATTACCTTACCCTACCAAAAAAAAAAAGGTATTGGCCAAATGGGAATCGGCAGGTTGGGCTTTTTAAAATATCAGTAATGTGCAATTGGTCAGAAAACTGCAATCGGTGCACCCCTAACATTTTATTTTAGGGCTGGGTGTGTTAAGATTAAATAATTACATAAGATTTTAACACCATTCAATTTTTGGTTGTTAGAAAAGTCACAAGCTGGAACCTTTGTATTGTGTTTCTGGTAGCCAGTAAATCTGACGCACAAGCAACATCCGCAAACAGCAGCGATGGACCATAAAGCTGCTTCACTGGGACATACACAAATATTTAAATATAATATGTAAATATATTCATGTAGATTAACATTTTTAACTGTTCATTTTAGCTCCAAAAACAGATCTGATTGTATTCCAGTTGTGCTAAAAGCAGTTAGCCTTTCACCAAAGCTATTCAAGGCTAAAACAGCTTTCAGTGTTAAACATGGAGCCATATCAATAACCTAAACAGTTGAGCTCATGTCTATTGAAAAATTTAGCATTTTTAGGCTTGAAAATGTTTTTGTCAAATAGTGTATCTCTAGGATTTTCACAGTGAAAGTTTATTTAAGCCACCATGACTATAAAATTTTCCCAAACTGCTCAAGTACATATAATTACAATTTAATTTAAACATCTGACCTGTTTGACTAAAACCAAAAGTCTGGAGTTATAACCAAACCCCTGGATCAAATAAACCAGGCAGAAGATGAAATGAATGGTTCCATCACTTTATTGCATGACTCACTAACAGATCCTGCACAAGTGTTTCAGCACTGCATAAAAAAAAGGTCAAGAAATTGCATGATATTTACAATAGATGAATCACTATTACCACTTATACATTATGTACATATTAGTCTCTGGTTTGCTATGACAGTAGTTATAGTATGAAACGTCTACACACATGACACTTCAGCTCTACAGGGAATTACAGTGCTTACAAAAAAAATAAAATAGAGAAAAATATAAAATAAAAAAACAACTGGCTGGACTACATTCAGTCAACACAAGGTTAGGATGCATGATGGAACTGAGAAGAAGCAGTGGAACCGCTGCCCCAGTGGATCCATCCCCGTTCGCCTCATTGGTTGAAAAATAAATTAAAGACAAAATAGGCGCAGATAATTCAAGAAGGCATCCTTTTAAATCTGGGAAGCACCGTGTGTGAAAAAAAGAAACCTTGGCGAGATTGGAGAGATATTAAACATGAAATAATGATAAACTTAATGAACTGAAACTGGTCTTAAGGCTCCAACCAGCTCTGGAAAAAAAAAGTCAGGATCCTCTCCAATGTGATTCCCTTTCAAACGAACAAAGGAAACGTTCAGACGCTCTGACCTGCGACGGTGTGTTGGGGACATTGTAGACAGGAAAAGAAAAAAGTTCAATTTCTGCCAAAACTCAAATTTAAGAAAAATTTGAAATTTCTTAGTTTGAAGAGACAAAAATTTACCAGATAAAAACTCAAATTTCTACATTAATCTTAGGAGTTGGAGAGAGAAAACAAGACTTGTACATTTTAGAATTTGAAGTGAAACCTTTGCAAAAATAATTTTTTCATCAAAGTAATCTCAAACTTTCTAGAGAAAAATTGAAGATTTTTAACTTTAGAAAGTCAGAAAGCTTCCAAAAGACGAAAATATTTGACGTTCAAACTCAAACGTCCAAGTTCTTTGTCAAAAACTCCTGAGATAAATTTTAACATTTTTGGGGAAAAAATTTTCCTAGTAAATATTTGACTTTTCAAACTCAGAAATTCTCCTTTTGCCCCCAAAGAAATGGATTAATATTAAAATGTATTTATTTATTTTGGCAGAAATGTACTGGCTTTTCCCCCCTGCCCATCTCCAATGGCCCCAATACGCCGCCGTACTTACAGTCCACAACAATCCGGCAACAAGAAGTAAGACAGAAAGGCTCAAAGCACCAGCTGGACAGGAATTCCAGGAATACCGAGACTCAATCCGTTAATCGGAACCTTTCCAAAACACAAAACTGGGAAATATGTTTGATTTAATACAGAAAAATATCCCAGCAGATCTAATCTTATGGTCCAAACTGCAAGAGTCTAACCTCTGAAAACATCTAAATTTAATTCATCTTTAGATTTGAAAAATCAGTTAAAAACATGTCTGCAGGATCTGGATGAAAAATGTGGAAAATGCAGAAAGTCATGCTGAAGGACGACGCGCGGAAACAGGAACTCTCAAAGCAAAGTCGGGACGAGACGCCACAGAACAGTTAACAGCTTTGCTTTTACAAATCTGATCAGTGAATCTAGAAATCTTTTCTTTCTTTTTAATAAACCACATCAGCCTGAGGAGCCGGTTTTTTAGTATTAACAGTAATCAGAGAACGTCAGACTTAAAAACCTCCTGAGGAATAATTAAAGAAAGAAAAAAAAAAAGAAGGTCTGACCCAAAGAACAACAGCAGAAATCTCAGCAGATGACGACAACAACGCCCTCAGTGTCAGGATGTGAAATAATGATGATGATGATGGTCAAAGAGAATATTGTCTGTAAACACTGAAGCACCGCGGGTCGTCGCCGTGACGCTGTGGTTCTGGTTCTGAGCTCCCTGTAGTGTTTCCCTCTCACACCAGTTTAACAGCTTTTCTTCTTCTTCTCTTGATTTTGTTCCATAATCTCTGCTGTTCTGGACAGGATCGGGGGGTTTTCTCTCTCTTTTTATTATATCCAGTGCTGTTATTAAAAACAAAATCTAAATAAAATAAGTGAGCTAAAACAAAACAACAGGCTGTAAATTTAAAACATGTCTACAGTTACATGATCTATGGCTACGAAGACGACCAGAGGCCCGTCCATAGTGTCCTGCTGCTCCATCTCCCATCTGGCACATTTGTAGATCTACAGAAAAAGACTCTCCACCTGCATCCTGTCTGACGTCTTTACACTATTACAGCATTCATCGTTTTGGTTTTTTTTTTTAATTATTTTTTCCTCATATAAACAAACATAGATGTATAACGAATAGAGCTCTGCTGT
Organism: Brachyrhaphis roseni; assembly: GCA_903066815.1. NCBI lineage: Eukaryota > Metazoa > Chordata > Actinopteri > Cyprinodontiformes > Poeciliidae > Brachyrhaphis > Brachyrhaphis roseni. The sequence goes on along the minus strand of CAEFZY010005609.1, from coordinate 8,586 downwards.
TGGCAGTAATGAACGGACTGAGATTCTAGTTGTGGCCACACTAATCAGAAGTGAGAGATTATGACGCTGCAGCTCGGTTGGTGGAAAGTCCAGCGGCGGCGTTTCCGCAGCTGATTTTGTGCTTTACCACAGACGGTCACCTCAGTGCAGACTAGTACAAGAAAACCTGAAAATGTTCAAAAGTTTAAAAAAAAAAGGAGGAGGCTAGAGGTCAATGCAGAGCGTGTGAGAGGTCAGCACCGTTCCCTGATGATGAATACGTACGGTGCCTCTGTTTGTGTGGCGGCGTACTGTTGCTGTGAAGGAGGACCCCTCTTCGAGTTGGGTCAGGCTTCCGGTGCTTTCCTCTTAGAGCCTTTGGTTCTGCTCTCCGCTCCGTCTGCCTTCTTGCAGCCTTTGGGGCGGCCGGCGGCGGCGCTGCTGGACTCTGAGCCGGCAGTCCGGGCCAGGCCGGCTCCTCCCTCCGTGTCGTCGTGCTCGCCGCAGCAGAGCTCTCCCGCTGAGGCCCCGGGGCGCAGCGCCCCCTCCTGGTGGGCCCTGCAGAAGGAGTTGGGGCAGAGCTGGCAGAAGGCCTCCGAGTTTTTCCCGCAGACGTCACAGTGATGCCAGGGGCAGTCCCAGCGGCCTGCAGGGGGCGCAGGAGAGGAAAAGACAGAGCCTCAATGTTCCACATGTTCATAGTCATAAATGTCTTCATATTCTGTCATAAACCAACACAAAGTAGAGTTGAACCGGGTCTCCCTTAAAGGGACAGTACTATGTTTTTGCCTTTTTATAGCGCAATCAAGTAACTACGTTACCTTCAGTTGTTATAAAATACAACTTAAAAGAAAGGTTACTTTGTAATTTAACACCTTGAAGTTGGGCCTCTGTCCCTTTAAAGACTCTTTCTGAAAGAATCAGAGCAACACTCCAGGTTTGCTTTTCATGAGGGAATAAAATCACAACACGATGGAAAGATGAAAAAAGTCGATTTTACACAATACTGCGCCTTTAAAAAGACTCAGTTCACAATAACAGATTGTTGTCAGCAGATTTTTGTTTCCCTGACTGAAACACTTGAGATCACACTTATCTGAAACTAAATCAGTCCAACTAAAGCCAACTGAGCACAGCAAACATGCCACTAGATGGCAGTAATGTTCCCAAAATACCCACAGACTGAGCCACACTCATTTAGTTAATTTTTAATCCTTTTGATTGTTAATAGTTCAGTTTCTCTCATGCCCACTGTTATTTTGCCTTTATGTGTAAATACCAATCTAATATGCAACAATCTCATATTATCGGCTCGACGTTGGAAAAAAAAATTCTCCATCTGTTTTCAGTGACGTGTCTAATCCATAAGGGCAGATCTATTCAGTGTGATGCTTTATTACTTATTTTACATTATATTTAGAATTTCTAATTCCACTTTCTGAAACATTTGAAAGAAGAGTTTGTTATAGTTTATATTTACATGTTTGACCAAAAGAGTCAGTCTAATCCTATTGTCAGTTTCAGTTTATTTTCCATTGACTGTTTTACTCCTAATTTCTCTGACTGAACAAATGAAAGATGTTTTTACATATTTGACCAAACTACTGAAGCTTGTATTCAAGTTTACTATACTGGCTATTAAATACATTGGTAATGCAGTAAATGTATGTTTGTTTAAAAGGAATATTTTAAGTCAAATCAACATGTTTCTGTATCAGCAGATACTAAACCTTGAACACTGAATCCCTTTTCTACAGCAGATGCTTTTTTTTTTACCACTCCAAAAAAATGAACGAAAGCAAAACTATCTGTGTTTTCAACTATTTTCCATCTTTACAGCTCTTTGAATGACGTCTGCGTCACCATGGTCACATTATTAAAAGCAGAAGCTGTAATCCTGGGACGCTCTGCTCACCAAATGGTCGTTTGGTGAGGTTCAGGCAGGACAGGTGGTAAGCTTTGGTGCAGTTCTTCTTGTCACAAAGCACCAGCTGCCCTCCGTCTCCACAGCGAAAACACTCGTCTTCGGACTTCTTCTTTCCCTCGCTTTTCCTCCTCCTGTACTTCCTCTTAAAGCGCTTTCCCTTTGGCTCCGTGTGGCCGTTTGAGTTCTGGGGGGGAAACAGAGGAATTGAGGCCGTTTCACCTGATGAACAGGCTTTCCTCTATCTACACGCAGCAAGCTCCGAGGCTCACCTTGGGTCGATCCCCGAGGAAGCCGCTGCAGTTGGGAGCGCCGCAGCGGCAGATGGTTTTCTCGTTGCCGAGGCAGTCCAGGTTGTAGTTAAAGGTTAGCTCTGTTCCTGCGTTAGGGAAACGTTTAAGCTAAGCAACGAGAGGAGGAAAAGAAAAAGGTACATTCTACATTTACTGTGAACTCGTCTGACCTGCCGGTATGTCGCAGACCGCAAACAGGCCGACGCGGGTGTCTCCGTTCACAGTCCACTTCTGAGTCTCACAGTTAGGCTGGCAGCTGTGGTTCATGAAGCGGGAGTAGTTTCCTTTTGGACCTGCGTCAATGATTCGGTCCTTTAAAAAAGCCCAAACCGAGGGGAAAAAATAAAAATGAAATCACAAGTTACACTCCTATTCTCATTAGCTCAGATCTTTAGTTTAGTCGTTAACAGTTTGTAGTATCGACTACTGTAATGTTACAGTCGTCTGCCACGCAACACTCCCAATGCAATACAGTTTCTGTAGCTCCCAGCAGAGGGGGGCGCTGCTGCGTAGGAACAGAGCCCTGGTTCACTGCAGAGCACAACGCGTCTGGGCTCACCGAGCCTCCAGAACCAGAACCAGAACCAGAAGGTTCCCACTAATCACCTTGTCGATGGTGAGCATGTAGAAGTCGGTGATGTTGTTTTCGTGGGCGTACTTGATCCTGGCCCTGCACTCCTCCTCATCGATCAGCTCCCCGATGTACTCGTTCACAAACTCACCCTGTTGGGGAAACAAACCCACGCTTTTATTTTGGAGAGACTGGATTGTGTGTTTTTTCTTTTAGTTCATTTCAATCAAAATTGAGAAGTTGAAAGAAAGAGCTAAAGGAAGAAAAAAAAAAGTGTTCTATGTTAGGCACATTCAACCACCACCTGCAGTTCTGATCTTTTCTGAAAGATTTTTTGTTGCCTGAAATGTTGGGATCGCTAATCCGCTATTTCCAAATTTTGCATGAACTGGCAATTTTCACCAGTTTTCACAACTTTTCTACAAATTTGACCAATCGCCTTCACTTTTCCTGTATTTTCTTCTTTTCTGACCAATCACTTCAACTTGTCACAATTTTTAACCAATCCCTTTAATTTAACTATGATTTTAGCCATTTATTTGAAACTTTCTTGGTAAAATGGAGCATCTTCAGTCAGACGCCTCTTAAATTCACTGTAACACAGACCACTACAATCTTTCCTACCAACAGCCATCACTATCTACAATAACTGAAGTATTTGAAAATGAGTTAGAACATGAAATGTCCTTTTGGGATCAATGAAGTATTTTTGAATTGATTTGAACTTTTTGTTTCACAATGTCTCTTGAAAGATTAATGCAGGCTCTTCTCAGGTAAGGAGGGACTTGATAGGAAAAAGGAGACAGGAGTGGAAGGTTATGTGCAGCAATTTATATATTTTTTTTAAGATCATGTTATGGCAAAAATAAAGTTTAAACAAAATTAGCTACTGTTTGAAAAAGACGCTGCAAAAATTTTTAATTTTAGACCGCAGCAATTACAAAAAAAAAATAAAAACAAAACATGGCAACAACCTGAAGGGACTGATAAGTTGGTAACAGAGGAACGACTGTTAACTGCCTGGTGGGCGGGTCAGTAGGTCAGATGATTTTTAAAGATAAGCTCAGTTTCACATTCAGGTACTGGCAGAATGATCTCCTCACCTTCTTGATGTCTCTCAGGGCGATCAGCCCCCAGCCCTTGCCCGGGGTCTTGATGATCTTGGTGTCTGGGTAAAGGCGCTTGGTGAAGTCCTGGTTGCAGCAGCGCTCCCCGCTTGGACACACCTGGGGGTGACACTCGTACTGCAGCATGCGGTTCAGGCACTCCGACTCGAAGCCGCACGGGCGCTCGTCGGCCGGCTTGCAGTTGCACTTGGGGATCTCGGAGATGTCGGCGGTGTAGACCTGGACCTTGCCGAAAGGTTTGTTGACCTGCAGGCAGAAACGCATGAAGACGTCCTAACCAAATGCAGCAACGCAGCCGCGCCCTGAGGGGACGGTGAGAACGGAGCTCAGGAACACAGAGGGGTCTGGAGCGGTTCCCACCTTGATGAATTTGTATGGAGGCGGCTTCCGGCTGTTTTCCTGAGCTTCCTTGGCTTCCCGTTTTATCTTGATCTCCTTAAATCGAGCCTCGGCCTCCAACAGAGCTGAAGACCAAACAACACAAACACTTCAGCTTCAGCCTACGGAGTCTTTAGGAACACGGTAGAAGAAAAGGGTGTTTATTTTTTGAGATTCAAGTGGATATTATTATTTGCATCCGTCACAATATTGATACAATTCAAAATCATGTATATGTGACAATGTTCCTGATCCATAAGGACAGATCTATTCAGTCTAATTCTATGCTTCAGCAATGTCCTATTTTGTCATTTACTTTATTTTTAGAATTCCTAATTGCTCTTTCTGAACCATTTGAAAGTTTGTTGCAGTTTATTTTTACATGTTTGACCAAGGTAGTCAGCCTGTTGTTTTTGTCAGTTTAACTATAATACTTATTTTCCATTAGCTGTTCTACTCCTAATTACACAAATTGAACGAATGAAAGTTTTTATGCATGTTTGACCAAGCTAGTAGAACTGTTGGTGTATTTCAATGAGCTGTACTTGTGTAGAGTTAGTAAATAATTGTAATTCAGTACATTTATGTTTGTTTAAAAAAAGAGAAACGTTTTAAGTCAATCCAGCTGTTTTCGGTATCGGATCAGTACCTGCTGATACTAAGCTTCAGATATCCATATCGGAAACATCCCTAAAAAACAAACATTACAAACCAACTAAACTGCAGGTTTTTACCGTTCTTAAAGACTTTGCCTATCCCGTTCTTCTGGTACTTGCTGCCTCTGTCTCCTTCCATGTAGGGAAATACTCGGCCCTGGTGAGTCCAGAAGTAATCCTTGGAGCCGAAGAAGAAGACCGGGAACTCTCCGATCTCGTGCCGGAGGTGCTGGATGTTTGTGGGGACGTTTTTGGGGTGGTGGATCTCTGCTGGCCACCACCTAGACAGGAATCAGGAGCAGTTAACGTCTTTACGCCATACACACCGGACCAGGAAGCATTCAGCCGTTCCTCCCACCTGTATGTCCCCAGCTTGACCCATATGATGTCTCTGTACTTTGGTTTCTTGCCGGCTCGGCAGTCGTTGCAGAACCAGCTCCCGTCGGGCATGGCGATGTTGAGGCAGTCGGGGTGGAACGCTGCAGGGCACGACTCGCAGCACAGCAGCTGTCCTCCTGCCGGACATGGAGACGCAGTTGGAGCAGAACGAAAACTCAACACATTACTGTTCACACACGCCGACTAGTCCTTAAACATGACTCCTTCGCCAAAACAATGTTCCAAATTGTAGTGCTTTTTAAACATACAGCGCCCTTCAGAAATACTCCTAAATTTTTACATGTTATCCTGTTACATGTAACAGATTTTGAGTAGATTTTATGCCAGACATCTCGTCTTCAGACTGAAATGTACTTTCAAAGGCAAACAAATAGGAGCAATAATCACAAAGTCACAACTAAGAGGCTCAGAGGGGGAGAAATGCTCCACCTCAGGTGAGAACATTTATTAGTTAGAGTCCAAACATCTGGGTTTAATGGAAGAGCCGCTAAAGTTTTCCACAAGACATGCAGGGAAAACGGAGGAAATTTGGAAGGCCAGCGAGTTTTATGAAGCAGAACAAACTTTTTATTTAAAATGATCAAAGGTTTCGTGTGACAAATAATTTTATGTTTGACTTAAACATTTTTAATAGGGAGATTTTCTGTAATGCCAAAAATTAAATGTTTGAGTTATAAAAAAACAAAAAAGAAAGCAAGAAAGAAAGAAAACAAAATGAGGGGGAAAGACTTTTTAATGCCTCGTAAAACCATTTGATGTTCAGTTGGTGAAACAGAACAACGTTGACCTCTGGCTTTGGTTTTTGAAGGTTTAAATTTTGGAAAATGCACTTGTGTTTCCACAGTTCAGAGTGATGTCCGCACACAGAGAGCCACCATCTTGTTTCGCAGAATCTTTTCTACGACAGACTATAACAATATTACAAGAAAACAGTTGTAGTAACACGACAATAAACTATATTACAAGAATAAAGCCATAAAATTAGGAGATTTTATGAGCACTTATGAGAAAAATGATCCAACCTTTTTTCTTATTAAAAAAGCTTTTTTTTCTTCATAATTGTATTATGTTTGTTTCTGGTAAAATCACATCTTTGTTGTGCTAACATTATATCTATATTATCAGAATTAAACAAAAATTCTCATAGGCTGGCACAGAAGGGATTACTGACGTAAAAAACACTTTTTAAACATATTTTCTGTAAATCGAAATTTCTTTTTCAGAAAAGAAAGTGGGGAAAAAAAGAGATTAAAATTGGAAATCAAATTTGGTACAAAAAAAATGTGGATATTCATATCTCCTAGTCGTACTGTGGTTATTGATTTGTTCCCACCATAACTACATACTTTATGGGGGAATAAACATGGTTAAAACGGAATTCAAAAGAACCCTCTCATAAAGACCCTCTCTGACCTTTGGAGCAAACGAAGCACCAGCTGACGTTGACATGGCTGTGGTGGCTGTAGCCCTTCTTGGCGTTAAAGTGGTTGGTGCAAATGATGGCCGTGTTTGTGATCGTCTCGCTCCCGGCGGCGACGCACAGGTCACCCACGTGGTATGCCACGGGGCATCGCAGGCAGCGCATCAGCCGTCCTGCAGCACACAGAGCGCCGCGTGCGGCACGTTAGGCCAGTGGCTGCTGGAAACCTGGAAACCAATCTGATCGACGGGCCTGACCTTTGGTAGCCTTCTGCTTGGTGCGGCAGCCGTAGTGGCAGCTGAGGCAGGTGTGGAGCGGGCAGCGGAAGCCCTTGTTGTCGAACACGGTGAGCGGGTTGAGGCGGACGCAGCCCTCGTGGTAAAACTTGCCGCAGTGGGGGACGTGGCAGCGCCGCACCTCGGCCTCAGACTGCTTGCAGATGAAACACGAGTGGAGTCCTGAGGAGGGAAGAGGCGGGGTCAATGGTTACGAGGAGGGAGAACCACGGTTGCTGCAGCAACAAGCAAACTATTTGGGTTCCTACAGATTCCAGGCCAAACTTCCACTTTACCATATTTTCAAAGGACATAAAGGAAAAAGTCTGGAACAATAATTTATTTTGCTTTTCTATCCACACTTATAGGGACAGTATCATGCGTTTCTCAGGCACAAAGTGTCATTTTACAGCATAATCAAGTAACTATGTCAATTGTTATAAAAAAATCCTACTTATATATATATCAACTATGACGTAAAAGAACTCGACTAATTTAACACCTTGATCTTGCACCTCTCTCCCCAAAAAACACTGCTGCTCTAACTCCACCTGGTGGGATGTTTCCAATGAAACGTCAGACTAAAGAATTGTGGTTTTTTCTCTTCATACCCATGCTGCACTCTTGACATAGCAGCTTGTCGTCGGGTTTCAAGGTTCCACCCAGACAGTGCAGGTGGAACATGCCGCAGCACTGGCCTTCACACGCCACCAGGTCCTCACCGGCCACCTCACACACCTGGAGAAAACACAGCGTGTCCAGCGTTTGGATGTAGGGAGAAAATATTCATAGATGTGAAGACAAGAAGGCATGACGATAAATTCACTAACACAAAGAGTGGATAAATCGCTAAAGCACTACCTGACAGACAAACTCTTTCTTCCGTTCGCCTTTCTTTGTCCCGTCTAGGCTGTCGCTTGGAGAATCGGGACGTTCTTCACTTGCAGAACCCTGAAACAACATGCAGAAAATCAATGAAATGAGGCTCCACATGAGTCATTTTCTATGAATCTAATTTCTTAATGTACCAAATCAACTATTTTGATAAACTGTCTAAATATATTATCTTTGTTTCTGTGTTAATTTGGACATTTGTGTGTAAATCCTTGTGCTGCCACTTTAATTCTTTATGACAAGTTATTTCATCTGCTCAAATATCTATACTTCTACTGTTACATATATATACTGCTGTGCTCTTATATTACTATATACTACATTTTAATGTCAACATGACACATGCACATATTTATTGCTGTTAATATGCTCATATTTATTTATCTGTCTTTTTTATCTGCCTTAGTAATGTTGAGCTGGTAACTGTCTTAAATTTAGTATTTAGGATTCTAGTGTTTTTCTTTAATACTTTCATCTCTTAGTGATGTTGAGCTGGTAAGTGTGTTAAATTTCAGTATTCCGGCGATTTTGTAATATACGGTTGAACTGCAGTGTATGTTGTGTGTATTGTCTAAAGCTACTGGGACCTTGAATTTCCCCTTGGGGATCAATAAAATATCCATCCATCCATCCATCCATCCATCCATCCATCCATCCATCCATCCATCCA
>CAEFZY010005605.1:0-34814 GCA_903066815.1 Brachyrhaphis roseni | reverse complement strand
CCGGCGCCAATCCTTATATCCGCATCTGCCTGTCGGCGCCAGTGCGCATGCCCGTTCCCGGTTAACACAAACGCGCTAAATGTTCAAATCTGAACTGTGATTTTTTGCAAATGGGCAGCACCGAGCGGGTAAAATCGGTTGCTCTTGCTTTATTTTGATGTATAACGACTAAAAACGACCCCAGAATGAAGCTTAGCGACCGTTTCGTCGTGTTGTTTCCGTGCCTTCGTTGGTTTTTAACGGTCACCGAAACGAAGCAACGTTTTTAAGAGGTAAACCGGACTTTCCGTTTGTCGCGGTTGAATTTTAATGACGCAGAAATTCTTTATGAAGCGACACACATAGGAATGAGTCCGCATTTCTTGAATTTGACGGAGTTATATTAGATTTTTTAAGCGATGTAGAAACCGCTTCCGCTCACAGGTCCCGCCTGTGGGAGGAAGCAATGTGACGTCAAGCCAATGAGAGGGCGAGTAGTAACAACCGCGTGCGCTCAGTGCAGAATGTAAACAAAGTGAGCACGTGGGGCGGCTGTCAAAGAGAGAAGTCTACTACTTCAACATATTTTGTCTCAAGTAAAAGAATCCAAAGAATTACTCAACTAAGAGTGAAAAAGTATTGTAAAAAAAATAATAATAATTAAGAAGTACTGTGTAACTGATCAAAAATATCAATCACTAAATCATCAGACGGACCAAAATATAGTTGGATCGGGACACGTAGAGTATCCAGAAATTTTATCCAAGTAAGAGGAGCAGTACTCCATAATAAAATTACTCAATCAAAGTAAAAGGTACATTGCAGTAAAAATACTCTTATAAGAATATCTTCCTTAAGATTACGCACGTAAATGTTACTAGTTATTACCCAACTCTGTGTTTGTATATATGTCAGAAACTGATATTTAAGCAGTCCTCCTTATCCTGATCTTCACATTTTGACATTATGAGGCCTAGACAACACCTAACAGTACACCAAACATTTCAAATTCAATTCTGTTAAAAAATACTTAGAAAAAATTTGTCCCTAAGGGAAATTAAATGTTGTCATAACTCATCCAAGTATCCTCAAAGAGTTATTGTTGCTCGTGATATTCAGCAGTAACATAACGTATTCCTCTTATTCAACTCAATTCAGAAATACTTTATTGCGAAGAAAAATGTAATGTTGTTGTAACTCATATCATCCAAGTATCTTCAAAGTGTCGTTGTGAGTGGTGATTCTGTGGGCCGGAAGGATCTCAGGCAGAACTCTTGCAATGAAGCTAATATGTATGACAGTCTCATACATGCTACTGGAGTAAAAAAGGATCACACACAGACAAACATTTGTTTATGAAAACATTTATTGTCGGCTAATGAGAGATCACATGTATTAACTATTACAGTTCAAAAACAGATGACCCCACTTTTTATCAGCTTTTTTTGTTTCCAACATCAGAACAGAGTGAATTGATCTGTTATACATCCAAAATACGAGGAAGGATGACAGTTATATCGATAAATAAAACATTAGCTCCTAAAATTCCTACAATTTTTTTTTCTTTTTGGCAAAGTGCTGTATTATTCCAGTAAACTACATAACAACAAACATATCTAACACTCGGTGAAAAATGAAAATGCCACAAGATATTTTTCACACTTAAAATAAAAGGAGAGAGAAAAAATTATTTGCTACATTGTCATTCTGTCAAAGTCGTACTCAGGCTGGGCGGATGGTGGCAGCGAGAGCTGGAGCCTCTTCAAAGCAATGCATAGTTTGTTTCTGATGTCTGTGTTTTTATCCATTATGTCCAATCAGAACATTAACAAAAAAAAAAAAAAGAGTTCAAGTTCTTCATCGATGCATTGTCATTACAACATTTCAACCTGGAAGGCACGTGATCCACAAATTTCAAGGCATTGAACAAAAATACTAGAAATCCCTGTTAGTTGGTAATAAAAGATGAGTTGAGCTCAAAGATTTAAACACAGAAAACATTTCAGGCTTCTGCCAGCAGGTGGAGCCTTAAACGTTGACTCCAATCCCTTCTTTCTTTAGTAACACAAAATAACACTAAAAGTGAACGCAAAGGTTGAAAAGTCAAGTTAGATAGCGTAGGTCTAAAAGACAAGCTTACATAGGCTAAAGGCAAAGTCCACCATTGTAATATGTACAGCAAACATTAGACACTCAAACATAGTTACAGTCCTATCAAAAACAACCAGAGATCCTTCACCACACTGCAAAAAGTGTTCTGAGTTTGTTCAGATTCTAATCTCTAAAAAAGAAAACATACTCTATCTGAACAAATCGATGGCAAAAAATGTTCTAAGTACATTTTTAAAATTGTTACATAAAAGGCATTGATCTGCCTCAAGATTGTTCCAGAAAATGTAAAAAAAACAATGGTGTGTAGAACTTATAAGATGCAAAGTTCAAATACATTGCCAATTTAGTTGAATAAGAACAAAATACATTTTTATACAACTTTAAACATGGAGATTCTGACATGTTGAGAAAAAAAAGAACAACATTAACTTACAGTTTTTGGCCGTAAGAGCCTTCCGTATGTTTTGTTTGTATAATAAGTCTTTCTTTCTGCAGTGTGGGAGCTCATTCTGGTTTCAGCTTCGCTTACAGCAACACATTAAAACATAAAACTGTCTGCTATTTCATCCAAAAGCATTTAACAAACATTTCAATAATGCAAAAACAGAACATAAGTATTAAACAGTAGTGAAAGATTACAGATTGCCGCTACTTTCTTTTGGTTTAAATATCAGCTGAACAAAATGTAACTATTATAGAATAGAAATTAGAACAGTTGAACAAACATTAAGTACATTTCTAAAACCAACTAAGGTACACTTGAGCAAAAAAAAAATATATATCAACAGCTCTGAAAAGACAGTTTGTCCGTGTCTTGATAGATTCCCAAAAGTGGGCGATGGTTTGTTTTCACAAACCTGGGACTCAAAGAAGCTTTAGAGATACAGGTAATTATTTCTCACATGCATTTCAGAGGCGGGAAAAAGTCCTAGCGCGTTAAAAGAATCATCATCCGTCAAGTAAATCTGCATTTTTCTAAAGTGTAAAAGGTGATTGGTTGTGACCCTGAGAAGTGGACTGCAGATTTATATCAGAACAAACAACAAGAAAAACAAGTCTTTTTCCATGATCTTTTCTATTTTTTTTCCAACATCGTGATACTAACAACATTACAACCATGCAACAAACAGCATACTCATTACCAAACATACCAAAGCAAGAATCCATTGATGCGTACAACTTCATACTGATATGTAATTTGCTTTTTTTTCTAATTTGGAAGTATATATATATTTTTTTACATACATGTTTTTTCTTTTACATTTCTATTCATCTCAAAGCTACCATTAAAACAAGGCATTTAGTGATATTGAACCCAGTCATTTTAACTACTTGTATTTATTTTTTCTTCCAAAAAAATATGGTGAAAAGCACTGAACTGAAAGTCAGAAGCAGGTTCGGTTGACACAGCAGGAAGTCCTGAACTGAGCGAAAATAGTGGTGCTAAAGATTTCGAAAAGGCAGTAAATATAAGAGACAAATTCCCCTAGAAAGGCTCTTTAAGTCAATTAAATTACTTACATTGAAACTAGAGTGTGTATGTAACGAGGACATGAGAACACAAAGAAATCCTGAGATCACGTATAAATGTTGATCATGTCTAAGAAAAAAAAAAGAAAAGAAAGAGGCGATAGTCCAGGGGTGTGCTGGAGGATAATTTTGCTAAAACTCTCTGTTCTGTTTCTCTATTTTCAGTTACAACAGTCTACAGTTTCACAGGGTGATCTGTAATGCAACATCCTAATGTCTGGATTTACTTTAGGTTTGTTTAATGAGAAGTAAACAGTAAAAGTCCTGTAGAATTTTTTTTTTAATCCAGCAAATCCAACGTTAAAGCCTCCTTAGAGAAGTCCTGCACTCAAGACCTTAAACCGGAGATGCACCGAGAAATCAGCTGTGGACCAAAATCCACGAATTTTTAGCTCGACTAACCCTAGATTGACGAGAAACTGGTCAGAAACTCAAAAATCCAATAATTTTTCCAATCAGTGAGCTGCCTGAGGATAACACTCTTCAGATTGAATGTTGTTACTGAGTAAAAAAACTAAGTGAGTTACTGATGTGAGAAGCCATTTAAAAAGAAACGCGATTTTCTGCAACATGCTTCAGTCATGTTGAAAAGCATCAATGCATATTGACAAATACATGTGGTGCAATCAGGGTGTAAGAGAGAGCAAGACTTGAAGAAGTTACCATATAAGTCATGTTTAACCTGCTAACTGATCATTTCTGCATGTCGGCTTTGAAAATGATTGAAATATCTGAGTTACGTTCTTCAGGGAATACAAACGGATATAGCGGTTTTAGCTAACAATGCTCATCATTATTACAAAATGTCAAAAACAGTTTTAAATGTAAACATCAGTGGAGGGCGCTAATAGCAGAGCTAGTATTTTGTTTACTACCTGTGAGAAATGCTTAGCCCATTTAACTTCTGAAAAAAAATAAAAACTCTGGATAAATCTAAAGCGTTAATTTACTTTTAGTTTTGTAAACTTTCAGTTGAATGAAGCTTACCAAAATAAAAGAATTGAGTCAAAGACAACATGGGATAGGCTGACGCAACGAATTAATGGTGGTTAGCTGAAGGGATTCTATAAAAGCTCTCTAGATCACCTAATATTAACTAAGATAAATTATCGTTGTTTTTGAAGAGTAATTGGTATTGGCAGTTTGACATTTTACAAAACCCAGAAGTCGGCCACAAAACTCAAATTAATGCATCTCTACACTCAAAAAGCTAATTATAAAGTAAATGTTTAAAGACTCAATTAGTATTGCACTTCACAAAAATATCAAATATGAGCTCAAATTGTTTTAACATTTCAAAAATTAAACGCCTCCTGCCTCCTTGTAAAAGAACAGCTAAAGTAACCAAGAATGTTGCTGATTATAATAGTGTGGATGAAAAGAGTGGAAATGCCCCTTTAAGGATTTGTACCCAAACTGTTTGAAGCCTCATCCTAACAGTACTGCAATGATTAAACTGAAGCACAGTCCTGCTGGACTGTACATATTCAAGTGATTTAGGATCTGCAATGTCTCCTGCTGCCTTGACAAAGTTACCTGTAAGTTTGCAGGCAACCAAACCATCACCTTGTGAGTCCCTGAAATAACACCACCGGACCATCCTGCCACGCTGTGAACCTGCCTCTGAATAAAGTGACCTACAGCGTTGTTTCTACACATTAAGTTGCCCATACAGAACAAAACAAAAGAAAGTGAGAAGGAAAGGGAGTCATTTTGACACCTCTTTCTCTCTGTGATTGGATATAAAGTAGTCAGAAATGATGAGCTTTTTCTGCATCCCTTTCTCTTCTTTTCAGAAAGAATACATAAAGAGAAGGGCGAGAATGAAAGGCGGGAAAGTGTTTAGAGTAAAAAAAAGCCAGCTACTTTCCCCATTTCCCTGTCCAGTAAGGTTTTCAAAAGGATCAACCGGGACTGATGATGTAACTGGCAACTTGCTGGTGTTTGTTTCTGAATTATAACAACGAAAAAGAAGTGTGAGTTTGTGAGAGATTGGGCGGTGTTAACATTTCAATCCTGACTAATTGTGATGCTGCTGGACTCCATCAGAAGTTGAGGTGCCTCTGGGTGGGCTGGTGCAGATGGAAGTGGAGGGTGCCGGGCTTCGCGGGGCGCAGCAGGTTGAGGCGTCGCAGGGCCTTGCGGGACAGCAGCTGGGTGCGTTGGGTGACGTTACCCGGCCGCTGCTGCAGGAGTCCGGGTTTGGTGGTGAGCGCTGCAGCGTAGCAGGTAGAGTGCAGGCTGGAGCGGCGCTGCACCACCTCTGGTCTGTCAGAGGCAGAAATGACAATGACATAGTACAGATGAGAACAGTTCATCACTTTCTTAATCTTAGCTAAAATATATATTATTACCTGAATGACACCATCATGTCTTATATTTCTAAACATTATAATTTGACAAAATGATGAAAATCTCAGTTACATTCTCTACAGAAGACACATGGTTGTAGCAGTTTTAGCTAATTCTAATCAAAATGCCAGAGACATTTTAAATATAAACACTAGTGGTAAGCACATTTCTGCTATTAGCAAAGCTAGTTTTTCACTTAGCGCTACAGAGCTTTTGCTAACTTTGAAAATCATTTAGCTTCCCGTAAATTAGTTTTTCTTAATAAATTCTAAAGTGCTAATTTATTTGGCTGACAAAGAGCAGTGGAGGACAGGTTAGTACTTTCTGAATGCCATGACACCATCATGTTTTATCTCTCAAAACACTGTGATAGAAATTTCATTTTACACTTAAAACCAAGGAATGGAACCATCAACTTTCTTTCAGTTTCATCAGAAATAGACATGTCGGTTGTGAGAGACTTCTGACAGTAACAGCAGCAAAGTCACACTGCAAGGTGTCAGCTTCAAAAATACTGAGTAGGAAAAAGGAAAACTTTGGAAGAGTCCTTATCTTTGAAAAGTATTATTTTTTTATTGTTTTAAATAAGGAAAATTATTATTTTATAGTCTAAAATACAATAACAGCACTCCTTTAGTGAATGCTTGATCATTTGTAGCAAAGGATGAATCTGCACCTAAAAAATACTTCTAATCTCAACAAGCTCAGACATTTCTGCTTGACTTAATATCAATATCTAGGGTTGATCTGCTTATTAATTTTTAGAATATCCAATTAATAATGGGATGCAAAATAGGAAATTTTTTTAACATAAATTGAACAAGGGAAGCTAAAATAATGCAAATTGAGGAGTTTTGAGTAGAACATATTTACAGACAAAGAAGGGGTTTTTTTTTTATCTCAGATGCAAAATTTACATATTTTTATTCAGATTTGGCTTAATTGCTGCTCTGATTATGTTGTTCTTTCAGTAAATTGTCTATTTTAGCGTCCAATTAATGATTAATCATTCCTAAATTAGTTTTATTCGATTAATCCAACTCATCATCTCAGCCCTACTTTAGATGCCTCCTCAACATGTTATCAGGTTCTGGAGAGGCTCGGTAAAGAGCGTCTCAAGGTCACGGGATAGTGACTATCAGTGACTGGCGTTGGTCAGAAAATCCAGAAAAATTCAAGGGACGTAGATGCTTGTATATTCATTACGACTGAGTCAAGACAAACTTCTGTTAAATCAGAGATCATAAAAAACATTCATACCTATGTCGAGGTCCTTCAAGTGTGGGTCTTGCCTTCTCTTTTCCACCTGCAGGTGTTTGGTTTGCAGACGTATTTCCAGACAGTAAGTCCATTTTCCGGTCGAGTGTGTGGTGTGGTATTGGGTCTCGGGCGAGTCGCGGCGGGCTGTGGTGGGCGTAGACGGACATGCTGGGGTGTTCGATCAGCAGGTTCTCCAGCGGGCTGGTCTCCAGGAGAACCGGCTGACCGCCATGGCCGGTGAAGCAGGGGGGAGGAGTCACGAACCAGCTCTCCTCCAGAGAGCAGGCGTCCAGACGCAGGAACCCGCCTTCCTCCTCCTCGTCCCCATCTTCATCGTCCTCCGCGCCGCCATCGGCCGTGGAGTTGAGGGAGGTGCAGGAGGGGAAGCGGATAGCGGGGCTGGCCATCGGAGATGGGATCATCACCAGGTCTTCCTCTTCCTCCTCCTCTTCATGAGGAATGATGGTGGAGTCAGAGAGACCGTCACCACAATGACTGGAGCAAGCTTCAGCTGCAGAGGAGATGTAATTATTTCACACATAAGTTCAGTAAAATCAGAAGAAAAAAAATTTATTTCTGCTCATGTTTTTTTTAATTTCTAATGAAAATATCTGCTTTAATAATAATAATACTGATAATAACACCTAAATGTGGTTTTGTAATGGCGTTTGAAGCACAATTTTCATTAAAAACGTGTTCTGTCATATTTGTCCAAGGAGCTCTTTGGCATGTTCTAAATCAGAGGTGTCCAAAGTGCGGCTCGGGGACCATTTGTGACCCTTGGATTGATTTTGTGTGGCCCCCAACTGCAATTCAAGAATGATACAAATTGGACCCATCCAGCACCGGTGGTTGATGCTGAGGGAAACCTTTTATTAGTAATCAGGGTAAAATTATAATTTCTTTTTTTTTTTTTTTTTGTTTACAATGAAAAATGTTAAGTACTGCACAAGCTACTTATCTTTTAAAAACCAAGCTTTTATAATAAGTAGCACCAGGTTTAACCGGAGACTTTTTATGAAAAGCAGACTTTGCAGTACTAAATCAGCTTTTATTTCACTTATTAAACTTGGCTAAATTCAAGCATTTTGAAATTAACCAAATTTCCAAAATTCTGGAACCTCCAGAATTTCTGGAGGTTCCAAAAATTCTGTTGTTATACTGAGAATAAATTTGTCCAATTGAGCCAAAAAAAATAAGAAAAAACTAGATGGCTTTCTTTTAATTCAGCAAAAGTGAAAAATCCTTTTTAAGTTTCAGATTTACAGCGAATAACACCCCTTTCCAACCAAAAGTAAAATAAAATCGGAGTATTTTATTTGTGTTTAAGTTTTTCTTAATTATTATTTCTTGGCCCAGAAGTACTTTTGACTCTGTGATTTGACACTCCCCCAGCCCTCCAGCAGGTGGCGCTGCTCGCCGTCTATGCAGCAGCTGAACCATCTCCACATGTAAACAATCATTTTGAGAGTCACAGTCAGGCCAGCAGACCAACATCTTCTCCCTGCAAACGAAACCGCAACCTGCACGTTTCTGTTTGAGAGCAAACACAACTAAAACCTGCTAAACTCGTCTGAGAGTCTGGGAGCAGGCTTCATATCTGCTCCAAACCGCCTGATCCACGTTTCCTCCACAAAGTGCTGCCAAAATAACACACTGAGCATTCTTGTGCTCTTAAATCACCCACAAACGCACCGACATCCTGCACCGCAAGGTGTCTATCTGTGCAAAAGTGGAAGCTTGCTGAAAGCTACAGATCAAGAGGGGGATCGGCCTTGTTCAGCTTTTAATGATTGACCAAGAATCAGGAAGTTCTGAGGTGGAAACATGATCTAATGCAAGCAGGCTGGATGTTAAAAATAACTGTGTTGACGAAGCAGATGTCCCAGTTTGGGTTCTGTTTATGGAGAGACTATTTTCACCAGATTGTAAATAACGAAACATATTCGATCTTTATCCGACACCTCGGCAAGCACACCAAACACGCGTGCACCATTAAAAGAATGGCTCAACTTTAAGACATCTCCATTGTGTCACCAACTGACCTCTAGGCTGTTATTGTGCATGCATCTCAATGCAAAACGCTTGCGAGTGTCTGCAGCTCATTTCCACACGTGACACAAATCCCACTCCTAAGAGTTCACAGAGGCATTCTTGTTTACCCACAGCAGAACAGAGAAGTTGCAGCGTGCTGACTCAAAGTCCGAGAGCTGATGCACAGATATCACAACAGCTCAACATTTTAACGTTCTCCTTCTGAATCCATCTAGCAGGCAGAGGCTTTATGTGTGCTGTCCTCCTCCTCCTCCTCCACAAACAAAAAGATGCTCAGAGTCTGCAGGTTTTTATGGGGCAAAGCACTAACTTCACTGGAACACATTGTGAAACTCTGAGTCTCTGAATTGTGCACTGTTGGCATGACTGGAAACAAAAGCTTTAATGCTGCATTTTCAGACATCTATAGTTAGTACTATCATGCTTAGCTAGTTCTCTGCTTTTTTTTTTAAACCACTTGAGTCATACACAGTGCCATCCAAAAGTATTCTTTGTCATTTAGTGTACTTTAGTGGTGGTGTGTGTGATATATCTGATAGGCCTGGACTTTGACTAGATCTTTCTAGGACACTTTTTGCTTCTATTGTAACTCTGGTTGTTTGGAGGTTCCAGTTTTATGCGGCCTCAAACAGCCACACCATCTACAATAACTCTTTATTTAAACACGTTACAGCAATGTTTAATTTCCCTTTCAGATCAATAAAGTATTTTTGAATTGAATTGCACTGAATGTGTGTTTAGGGCAGGACAATGTTCAGTTATAGTTTTAGTTCTTTTTATAATAAGGTGATTCTGAAGGCAACTGGTCACACTGGATTTTCTTAGGGGTATCACAGTGAAAGTGGCTAAATGCAAATGCATGCCACACCTTGAAGATTTTATGTGTTAAAAATGTTGAAAATCACTCAAGATTTCATTTCATCTTTATAATCACTCACTACTTTATGTTGGTTTAGCAAATAGATCTGAAACCTGCAGTTCTGGAGCCACAAATGGATCTTTGGCTGAAAATGATGAAGAATCAACTAATGTTTTTAAATATAGCAGCTTATTTACGAAAAATGGCATTGACATCCCACAACAAAACATAATTTTTTTTTTTAGATCTATTTAGATCAAAGCTATGTATAAACACTCTTTATGCTCTTCATAAAAGTAGTTTTTTAGCAAGATATAGGAGTTTGTTTTAAGTAAATGATTTCTTAATATTGACAAAAAATTACAAGTTCCACTATCAGATTAGTAGTACTAGTACCTTTATAAATCAATACTAAGGAATTATTTACTGAAAATAAGCTGTTATATCTTGCTGATCTAGAACATAAAATTCAAATAAAAGAGCACAACCTAAAGTTTGTGTTTCTTAATGTTACAAAATGCAGAAAAGTTAAACTAATTCATATGGGTCACAAAAAGTCCTGAAAAACTTTAACCTTAAACCTACAAAACTGTGGAAGGGAGCCAGACCAAACTTGCTCACCTTCACTGGCTTGAAAATTATACAACCAGGATCTATTTTTACCTCCTTTAGTTCCTTGGATGCTTTTGTTTGGCCCGTTTACAGGTTGACTTCTCCATTAACCACCTGATGCCAGATATCCTCCATCACCCACCCCCCCGGCCTGCCTCAAATATTCACACGGCTGCAGAATCGGAGCCTGGTCAAGTCGTGGGTGGACGGACAGCTGAGGTAGAACCCACTCAGATCCATTTGGGAGTCACAACACCGAGTCGCGTTGCCGTATAAAGTGCGGGTGACTTTGTGAACTTCTCTCTGCCTAACTTGTCTGTTTTGACTGGGATCTGTTTTGGTCTCAGACGGCTCTGGAAACTTGGCCGGACTTCTCCTTGCCATTACAAAATGCTGAAGTTAAACAGTATCTTTATCTCCAGCCTGCAGCTCTGTGTCAGATCGTCTTTCTGCACATTAAAAAGAACTGTTCCATACAACCCTCGGTTTTTATGTCAAAATATATGATTTTGACATATTTTCTAAAATTTTAAGCCATTTTCTCACCACACATATTGACATATTTAAAGCATCACTTTAAAAAGTTTGCAATCTTAGTTATATCAAATATATGTGTCATCTAGAGTGCTGGTCATAAGTTTACATACACTCATCAAGGGCATAAATTTAGTTGATTGGGGCTTTTACTTGGTGAGGTGATGATTACACAAGAAAAAAATTTGATAAATATAAAATAAACCAATTCAGACAAATGACTATAAATTTGCTTTTCTATTTTCTGCACATAATATAGAGGCTTAAATATATACATACACCTCATGGAAGATAGCCTCTGCTTTACCATTGGTTTTCAAATGCTTTCAGGAGAAAACATTTTGTCAGATGAGGGAAAAATGTACTTATTTGGCTACAATAACAGGAAGTATGCACTATTAACCATGATGGTGATGGTAGCATGCCATGGTTTTATTTTATTTCTAGTAGATAAGGTAGGCAAGCATTCAACTTCTAATTGAACTCAACTATACCCTATTAAAATGGGTATAAAACTAAAATCAGACACCACTCCATTTTTGTTGTAATTTTTTGTGAAGAGGGAAGTTGCTCTCGTTGTCTTTGAGTTGTTTCCTTCAATGGCACTCCCACAGGTAAGGGAGTGAACAGGTTTTCAAAGTATTTGGATCGTTTTACTCAGCGCAGCGTGAAAACGAACAATGTCAATTAAAAATGTAACAAATATTACAATTTTGTTTCCTCGTCGAACCAAGTCTACCAGACTATCAGGTGTGAAAACACCCTAAAAAGCCTCACCTGCCAATTTCAATTTTAGCTGATGCAGTTTTATTTTGCCTGAAATATTGCTAAATATAGCAACTTATATAACTAAGTTGCTAAGTTGGTAACGGTGGAGTGACTATTAACCGTGATTTGGTGGTCTGTCAGGCAGCCGTCTCTCTTGGCAGAGAAAAGGGGTCAGTGGCTGATTTTAAGACCTTTGTGGAGGTAGATAATATTGGTTGCTCATGTAAGTATTGGCCAATCACCCAAAATTAAGGATATTGGGACTGATTTATCAGTGCACCTCTACTTTAGACTCAACTTTTGAGCTCAAATCCATCATTAAAAGCTGAGAATTGGTTATATTCATGTCAGTTACGAGTGAATGCAAACCTCTGGCTTGTGTCCTACCAAATGTTTTTAACTGTGCATCGGGTTTACCCAGGTAGTTCACTAAGATCCAGTCCTCTTCATCCTCCTCCTCTGCCTGTTTGCCGTCTCCCGGCGGGCTGCCTTGACTCGGCTCATTCCCGTCGTCTCCAAACAGACTGCTGGCGAACCTCTGGAACATGCCGGGACGTCCTGAAGGCCGAAGGAGGAGCACAGAGAGGAGGCGTGCGGCTCTGGGCGACGGTGGGGGTTTGGGGTGGTCCTTTTGGTCATCAGCTGCAGGGGGCACAGCGAGTCGAAGGCTCCAGAAAGGTGCTAAAGTGCATCAATAGGGTGTGGTCAGGGATCACCTGAGGGCCAGCAGGGACATGCTGGACATCACTCAACGTCGAGTGCAAAAGTAAAGAAAGATCCCTGAGAAAAGACAAAATTGGTCATTTTGGTGACTGTTATGTGTGTGTTTTTTATGTCAAAGGTTACAACAGATTAACCTAAATTTGCTGCAGAATCATGAACAGGAACAAAGATGGAGGAGGTTATTTGAAAAGAATGAGAGATTTTTGTTCACACATAAAATATGGGTCAGGTGGGGCTTATGAAAGCAAAGACTCTATGCAGCTTGCCAAGTGATTATTAAGTTACCCGTAACCCTATCAAGCTCAGCACATACTCCATATACTATAAACACTCAGTACTGCAGGGCCTCTAAAATACACTGAGCCGGTCAGCATTTTCCTGTCACAAAACATTCTGCTGATGAGTTTTATTCTTCTGTAACTAGGAATAAGATACAGATCTGGAAAGAATGCATATTCCAATACTGCCAGCTGTGTTTACTTTTTGTTTGTCTAATTGCAAACATTAACAAATGCTGGGTTTATCCGTCCAGATTCATCCTTTGATCGCTCTTAAATATGTGAGGAGGAAGCTAAAAACAGCCACATAAAGACGTTATTAACTGGCTGGATAATATTTAGCAGAGGATGGACACTTATCTGGCCGTAAAGCGCATCAGCTTATATGTGCTGTCAGGGCAGATGGATGCGAGCAGCAGCTGGGATATATCTGATGGAAGCAAACACAGAGGAGCTCCTCTGTCTGCGTCTTTTATAGTGGCTGGGACATAAAGAGCTGCAGTGTCCTCAGAGGACACGCAGACACAGCTGGCTGGCAGCCTGAGCTCTGGACTTCACATTAGGAAAGTAGACAAAATGAAAAGTGATCAGTGTAGCTGTGTCCCGCTGCAGCTGCTGGGGTAACGACACCCGCTGGCAAAGTGTTGGAGGGTTTAGCAGAACAATGCTGCACCTGCCCTTTTAACCCATGCCTTTGTCTCAGTTTGCAGTTTTAGTTGAAAAAATGTCTTTCAACCTTCTCAATAGGAAATAATAAGGTGTAAAAATCCAATCAACAGAGTTGCATTCCTCATCTTTTCTGTCTCTAAAGCCAAGTATAAAAGGGTAACGTCATTGCAAAAAATAATAACAATAATTAAAAATGCATTTATTAGTGTGCTGGATGAATCAATAAGTTCACATCAACACTGTAAATAACTAAATAAATTAAATTGCAAACAGAAAAACTCATGAATGCTGGCAGCAGTGATTCCTGTGCAAGCACCTTCGCTTAAACCACACACTTCTTCTGAAAAATAATCTAGCTTTATATTACACAACTTATCAAAAACATGTAAAACTAGACAAAATAAGCATTTGATTATCCTTGGTTTTGTGTTTTATTAAGATTTTTTGAAATATACAATTCAATACTTGAGGTTTTCACATGTATAGTACACATTCTATAAATCACAGACTCTGAACTGTAGAGGAATACTTTTGTTCAGGTATGACCAGATATTTCCACAGTCTAAGCAGCAATTATCGTCATTAATATTCTTTTACCTTGGCAAGGATTTATAAATTAGTGTCTGTCTCTTCTAATATGTCATCAGCAGTAGTCAGGTATATAATTTATGTCATACATGTGCTGCTGCCTGTGACGTCTTATTGTCAGATTTACTTTATTATTAACTGAAAACAATATTTTTAAAAGATGTTGAAGTTGACAAGTAGGTACCCTATTAGCTACCAATCAAAACTGTGTTGTAATTAACAAAAAATATATTTTATTTACCTTTGAAATATGTATTTGTAAAGAATAGAGTGGAGTTTTAGGTAATAAAATGAATGTAAGCAATAAAACCTATTGAAAGTAGTTTTGAACATTAATATTAATACTCTAATATACGAGGTGTAGATGAATGCATCATCACCTTAACAGTTTACAATAGATAGTTCTCTATCTACTTAGAGAACTGACGGTGAAACGGAGCTATATAATGCGAATAATAACTTTGAACACCAAATGTCCGATTTTTCTTCCTGCAATTGAAAGCGTGCCGCCGTTATGCAGGTCGGCTGTGGTGCGTTCAAACAATCCCTTACGTGCTCGTATTTCCCAGCGATCCCCTAGCATTGATCAAACAAACAAAAAAAACCGAACGTGGGCCGCAACAGCGAACAAACAAAGGTTTTAAAGCTGTCGCCATCCTTAACAGCAGGCTGATAATCCTCTTCTGCACCTGTTTCACCCCTACACTCATCCTCCCTGAAAGCAGCTACTTTTAATGTTAAATTCACGAACATGAATAGCGCTTAACTGACTGGAATCATCACACAAGGATAGCTCCCCCTCCATTTTCTTTTGACTGATTAATTTTCATAAACTGTTCTACTATCCCATAGTCTGGTTGACTTTCTTGCATCTGACTTTATTAATTCATAATATACAGATGGAGGCTATATAGGGTGTTCAAATCTGTCTGTCTGTCTGGGATTAGGAATGAACCACAATGGATGCCCCATAATCAGGGATATAGCGGGGAAAACACAGATTAGGCATGTTTTAGTTACAAACAGGGATTTATAACCTCTAGAGCACTGCAACAGTCAAACTGAAAATATTACTGTTCGCCTTTTTCCTATTACTAGTATTACATTCTGCACGAACATGTTTTATTGTAAAAAAAAACACACACACACACACACAAAAAGGTTATCAATAGGTAGATTATTCTGCCAAAATAAGGGCCGATAGCAGTTAAAACGTATTTTTCTGTTAAATAAGCTCATAAAAAATAAAGATGAATAACATTTTATATGTGGTAAGTTTTTGTGTGCTGCAAAGCTAATCGGCTTCCAGCTCCTGCTAATGTGATTTGTCCACCAGTCTGCAGGGGGAAAATAAACTGGCCCAGAGGTAAAGAGGAGCTGCTGCAGCAGCAGCAGCAGCAGCCTCTGTTGGTTAAGCAAGAGGAAGAGGAGGAGGAGATTGTAATTCTACACTCACAGGGCTGAACCGCCTGGTAAAAACTTTTCATCTTCTGTATTATGCAATAAAATATTTTTCAGAACAACACAGCACCCA
This sequence comes from Brachyrhaphis roseni, assembly GCA_903066815.1. Classification (NCBI taxonomy): domain Eukaryota; kingdom Metazoa; phylum Chordata; class Actinopteri; order Cyprinodontiformes; family Poeciliidae; genus Brachyrhaphis; species Brachyrhaphis roseni. The sequence continues at coordinate 18,961 of CAEFZY010005605.1, read as the reverse complement.
AATTTGAATATATCAAATGAAAAAGAGCATTAAAAGCAGCCTTTTGTTTGAGCATAAAAGGAGAAAGATCAGATGCTGATCAGAACCGTGATCGCTTTGCAATAAAATCATAAATACGTGCGTTAACAGGTCAGTTATAATTACTTAACTGATAAAACAAGACGTCTGTCTACTGAAATGCACATGAAAATATGATTAATATGAGGATAAAAAAGCAAGAGAGGCGTTAATGTTCAGCAGGAGGAAAACAAAGAACCCACCTGCGGCAGAGGGAGGAGGAGATGTAAACGACGGTTGAAAAACAGAACAAAAATCCTTAAAACGGAGGTAGATTCGTTACTTTTCGAAAAATAGAAAAACTTGAGCTTTCTTCGCGGAAGAAATAAGATATAAAAATGTTTAATTTACGGGCTGTGCATGGGGAGTCACAGTGAGGTTGATCGTCTTTTCTCTTTTCGGCCCCGTTTCCTCGTCGGGTCCCCGTACTGCGACTTCTTTTGTTGTTGTTGTGGAGCTCTAACAGCTGATCGTCGTGACGTCACCTGGAGGGGACAGCCCATCACAGGGGCAGGGCCAGGAGCTGCTCATCCAATCAGAGCGCCGTACGAGCGCTGTCACTAACCCACGTGACTCTGCTCCCTCCTTCTAGGAAAAAGGGGAAAAAAGGACATGACTGGGCAAAGCGCTCAGCTGAACGGAGCAGAAATGTTGGTTTCCCTCCCTAAAACAGGCAAATGTTACATAAACAGACCTGCATCCGGGTTAAGCTGCAGAGCTTCCTGTTTTATTAGCATCCACCCAACATATCAAACTCTTATTGCTCAGGATCATAAGACAGCATAAAAGAAGTGTACACCCTAATACATCCACATGGTTTTAGTTATTTACAGTTTAAAGAATGGTCTTCAGTCCAGCCAAATAAAGCAATTCAATTATTCCAAGTACAAAGTGAAAAACTGCTAAAACATGCATATGCTTGAGTATTTTTGATGATTTATTGCATTTGTTACATCTTCATTTCATTGGGCTCTTTATAATTTTTAGCTAAAGTTATTAAGGGCCAGTATGTATGAAGGCGTTTTAGGGGCTTTTCAGATGAAAAATAAATACATAAAATTGGAGGAATAAATTATTGCCAAGAAATCTGATATTTTCTGAAGAAATTTTGCTCTTTTTTTTTCTAGAAAATTTTAGATTAATCTGAAAATAAAAAAAACAACTAAAAATTCATGCACATTTTCAAAAATTTTTAAAGAAAATTTCTGAGATTTTTTGTGGAAATGTACTTATTTTTTCCCTATGTATAGGGACCCCTGTTTTATGGGGCTCTCAAATGATTTCCAGGCCATAGTGGAAACAATGGGAATGCCTTCCCAATGGGACATGTGACGAAACCCTCTAAACTGATGTGCTGTGAAAACCTCAAAGATTTATTAGACAACATTACTGAAACAATAGCTACATGGAGCTACAGCAGACATGCCAGGAAGAAAGTTTTGGAGATCCCAGACTTTGGAGATCCAAATGAGCTCTACGAACCAAAACATTTTCTTGACCTGCGAGTTCTTTTGACTTGATGATTTTAGGTCATGTGACAAAAAGTTTGGACAACTCTGCTTTAGACTGAAAAAGATTTGAGACTGAGGCGTTCACCTTCCAGCAGGACGACGACTCTGAACATGCAACTAGAGCTACAACCTAATGGCTTAGATCGAAGAATGTAGATGTATTAGAATGACCCAAAGTCCAGACCTAGATCCAAAATGAGAATCTGTGAGAAAACCTGAAAACAATATTTTCACAGATGCTCTTTGTCCAATTTGACTGAGATTTTACAAAGAAGAATAGGCAGGAATTTCAGTCTCTAGATGTCAAAAGCTGCTAAAGACAGATTTAAAAAACATTTTTGAGCTGATACTTTACCTAATGGAAAGTTAAACAACATTCTCTTTTTTTTTTGCTTTGTAATGCCTGTATTTCACATTTCTTAGGGTTAGGATTGCACAACTCTAGGGTTGTTTTGCATCTCTCCTTTCAACTTTATGGGTCATAATGTTACAGATTGGGATGCAGGTGTTCTGCTGTACAGCAGCGATGTGAATTTTTCCAGCTAACAAAACAAAAACTTCTGCAAAAACATCAATGTGGAAAAATTATCCCACGCTATTGAGGCAGGACGGCAGAAAAGCTATTTATCCCACATTTTTCCATTGCTAAATAAGGAACACCTGTCCTCTCATAGCACCAAAACACTGATAAGATGTGCCCCGCTGCTCATTTCCTGTGGTGTTTTTTTGTTTTCCAGTGTTGTTGCATCATCACTGTAAAGATATGTCATAATGTTGTATAAAACACCTGTAAGTAATAAGCTTAACAATTGGAATTAAAGACTTTTGAATGCCCCATAAGGACATGAAAAAGCATAAGTCTTGCTCTTAATCCACAGACCTATACACTCCTGTCATCATACACTGGACCTTGTGCTGACATATGGCATCGAGTGTGAAAAATAACAATACTTCTCTATAACCATATCCCGTCTTAAAGGGAACCAAGGTGCATTGCTCTAAAGCAATGAACTTTATTCCAGATTCTTTAGTTCCTTCTTAAGTCTGTAGTCCTTAGATAATAATACGGCTTGAAATTCTGCTTTATCAATGTTTGTTAAGTTCTCTGAAATCCTATATACCCCTCCAGCAGGTTCTAGTACATTTTGTCCCTGTGAGTCATAAAAGTTATTGTTAAGACTGTATTAAACACCCAACCCACCCAACCCTTTGACTCATCTGCACACACTGTCCAGCTACCTGAACATGACCAACTAATCTGTCTGTAAAAATAGTTCCCAAGGATTTAAATTTTACATCACTTTTCTTTAAAGTCCAGGTAACTTCCTCAGGTTTAAGAGATAACAAACTTAAGAGGTTCCCTTAAACAGAAGATACAACATTAATGGCAGAAATGTCAACAATTGGGAAATGAATGATTCATGCACTTTTATGATCTGTTTGTTCCCTGGTAAATGTTTCTTTTCTATTATGATCTAATGAAACAAGCAACGTCTGATCATGTGAAACCTTTGCTCCTCATCGAGACAAACTTCCCATGAACAAAAACATAAGATTATTGCCTTTGTTTGCCGCCTCTCCAGCTAACTTAAAAGTCTTTAGAAAAAGTCCAGCTAACTTTCTTAGAGTTTAAGGGATAACAAAGTAGAGAGATATTCTTAAGCAGAAAATACAACCTTAAAAATAAAAATGTCAGCGATTGGGGAATGATTCATGTACTTTTACAATATGTTTGTTCTCTACTAAGTATTTCTTTTCAATTATTATCTAATGAAATAAGCAACCTCTGACCACGTGTGGAAACCCTTGCTTCTCATTGACACAACAAACGTCCCATGAAGAAAAACATAAAATTCTTGGTTTCCTATAAGATTTGGATCATTGCAGCTCCAGGAAATGTAAGTAAATCAATGTTCTGAGAAGAAACAACTGTGTCATGAGAAATAAAACCTACTTAAAAGAACATTCATCTGTCACAACAACGCAGAGTTGCGCACCTTCTGCTTCGCCTTATGTAACATGGCTAATGTTTAAAATCTGGGTTGCACAACTCTGTTCACCATGGGCAGATAGAGAGATCAACAACTCTTCACTGATGAGTCACGGGGGTATGCCGGGAAAATGTTTGTCTAATGGTGGTAATCTAAAAGTAACATTTGCTTGTTATTGATATAAAAAGGCGCCAGAGAATATTTATTTGGCTGTCAATGGTTGGTGAAGAGCTTAAAAATGATTTACAGCCACCTCCTGAAATCCTCAATATGATCCAAGAAGGGTCTTTTTTGGAGCTTTCCCATGTAAAGTTGGTAAATGAATTACAGATCAACTTATTTCAAAACTAAATGTAAGCCTAAGTATTTAAATAAAATGTATAATGGTTACTTGTTTCCTGAGACTATAAGTATTTTCCTCATCGTAGAGTTCTGGTTGGCAGCTAGAATCTAGTTTTCAAGTTTTTTGTTTTTTTTTAGCTACTGTAGGTTATTTTAGATTATTTGGTGTAATGTTCTTTATTGGACCAAAAATATCCATGGTACATCAGCCTGGTGTTATCTCCTCCAAAAGCTGACTGTTGCTGCAGAGACAACAGGTCATCCCAGGTTCAAGTGTAGGTTTGCACTGCAGTTCAGGCCAGCGTGCTGAGAGGAATGTGGACCAGGTTGGGAGTAATGCACTGACTTTTGACAGTTCAGCTACAGACATTAGAGTAGGGGGTTGAAGCTTTTTGCAAGCTGAATTTAATTAAAGCATACAAGGCAGACTTTTACATAATGTTTCTGCTTTTCACAGCTGTAAATTAATAAAAAACATTTAAAACAGATGTCAACCGACCTTATATCGGTTTCACTACAGCTCTGATGTGACAATAAAGATTATTAAACTTGAACAAGTGGAGTGAAGTTTTGAACTGTTTTTGATAATGAAGGTACTTAGAAATAATTTTGTTTGCTTATGTGGTTCTTGTTATAAAAGTTTTAGGGTTCATTTCTTTAAAAGTTAAAAGGGTAATTGCTTTTTAATCGGTGTGCAGCCCTCAATTGCTCCCGTTTGTGACTAACTGGATCATAAAATTTACATTTTGTTTGAATTTGTTCACTTCTTTGAGGTATAAAAATAGATAACTACTTCTACCCCAAATTTGTACTGATTTGCAGATAGGGGAAAAACTGCATTGCTTTTATCAGAGTAGCTGGATAAACATAAAGTCCCCCATTGTCTTGGAAAATAAGACAACTCCAGGAGTCGAGTGTTTTGAGTGTTTGATAGCAGACAGATTTTGGGTGGAGTGTCACTTGAAGTCACGATAAGCTTTGACACAGAGGCCCAGAAGTGCAAGAGCACACCCAGAAAAAATGTGCAGTGAGAGAGGCGGAGGGTTTGATGAGCTGATATCTGAAACAGACGGTGCAAAAGCTGGACCTTAGGGAAAATAAAAAACTTCCAACTTTTCATCAGATCTATTTTTACTCCAGTATGAAGAGGAAAATCCTCTCACCTTAGCCTGGAAAGTCTGGAGGAAAAGCAGAAAACGTCATCTGTTGCTTGAATTGCATCAGCTGAGCTGAGCAGACAGAGAGGGCAGGGTGATTCAGCGACGCCATTGGCTCTCTCTCTCTGTCAGTCATTTTTCTCTGTTCGCTCTCTGCTGGCTGAACTGTTTTCCTGTGGCTCATAAAGCAAGTTAATAATAGAAGGTTATAAAACAGGCTGTTTCCGCTAAGTTGGTTCAGGAGAAGGCAAAGCTGAATGTGGGGAAAAAATTATTAACTCCCTGTGATTAAATTGGAAAAAAGTTAGACAAGAAAAGTTTCAGGTTAAAATATAGAAGCAGCAGCTCTGCAAAAAAAAGTTAAAACGAAAGGAAACACTTATTCAGGATGCTTTTTTTGGCTGAGACAAACCAAAAATTTCCACCTGAGTAAGCACTGAGAAAGAGGGAAAACAACATTAAATTCAATCAAAAGAAAAATGATGGACGACATACAAATCGGAAAATAAAATCTTCAGCTAGAATTAGAGGGAAAGATCTGGAATAAGGTGTCTTTATTTAATTAGATCCACATCCCCCCAGATGCTAAGTTTCTTTTGACCCGGGATCAGAATGCTGTCAGTTTTTTTTTAATGAAACATTGCTTCCTGTGCTGAAATGAGTTCTTTGAAGCAAATAGTTTTTCTGCATTAGAGAAGAAGCAAAGCACATCTCTTGATAGAATCGCCTAGTCAAAGTCCAGTTCTAAATCCAACAGACAATTTTTCTGTTGGATTTTTCTTTCTCATCCAATCTGACTGATCTTGGGTTATCACCTGCTGATGCTGAAGCAGTACCTAAATATATGTTCTAAATCCCTTCATGTCTTAATAAAATCATGCAATGAGTCTTACTTCACTTACTTATCGAATAAACAATATTCAAAGAATGTTTTTCTTAATAAAAAAATAAGTACATGCTCAATATGAAAATTATTCTGGTTGTGGAATAGCTTGAATTCAGAGTGGAAATTCAAATATAAAGACGATGAAGAACAACAAATATATGATTTTAATGAGACAAAGAGAAAGAGGACATTCAAAATATAATAACAGATTTAATAACTGATAACTTTTAGGAAAATGAGTGGGGTCAAGTATACATTTCTTCCCTAAGTTCTCCAACTTTTGCAACCTAAATCAACAAAGTTGGAGCCACATAACATTTTTTTTTAGCTTTATTTGCTTTAATATAATTTTTACCAATTTTTTTTTTTACCTAAACAACCTGCTTTGATTTATTTAGCTTTTCAAAACAAATTTAAAGTTATAATTCCCCCTAATATTAACAAAAGCAAATAAATTCAACTTCGAGTACAAAAGATCTTGAATGTGATAAGTTTTTTTTTAGTTGATACAAACAAGGTTTGGCTTGAATTTTGCCCAAGGTGCCACAGCCAACATGCAGTTAAGACAGCAAAGCATGGTGTCGGCAATATGATGATGCACAGCCACACGTGAAAAATTGCAGGCAACAGGACAAAGTTGCCTCCCAGTCTACAAAACTATGATGCAGCACCAGGCTGCCTTGCGAACGTTTAAAGAGACACAGCATATAAATTCCTCTAAAGGGCGGCGGAGAAGACTTTAAAAGCCACCAAACATCTTTTGAGGAATCTTTGTCCAAGATTTTTTTCATCATCTCAGCTGATGTATAAGCAGATATAATGCAAAAATCAAGGTAATATAAGCTGAAACAGTGAAATCTACAAAGACAACAGAAGATGTTTTCTGAAAATAATGCCTGGTTTTTATTAAATAAATAAAAATATGATGAAGAAAAGGTGGAACATGACAACATTCTTCAGCTCCTCCTGCATAGTTGAGCTGCAGGGAGACCAGTTCAGACAGATTAATACTTCGTGCTCGATGTTTGCATGCAGAAAGTGGGGCAGACAGCAGGGGAGGATACCTGCAGCACTGCTTCTTTCATGCATGGATTTTTAAGCTTTAAACTTTGTCAGGGGAAAGAGACTGAAACACAACGGTTAATTTTTTTTTTTATTTTAAAGATCTGTGACCAAAAATCAGCTAAACTGGAACATAAAAATGAAGACAGGTTAACTTTAAAGATCTTTACATTCATTTTCTTTGCCAAATTAGGTCAAATGTCGTAATTTTTTTTGCTTTTAGTATAAAAATAAACGAATCCGACTTTTACATAAATATCTAGTGTTGCGTGTGTAGTCCATAGTCAAGGTCAGAGGCTAAATAAGTGCTCCAGAGCAATGGCACTTGGCAGAAATAGCCCTAAAGCTCCAGTCGCCCGCGGGTGAAAGTTCAGCGTACAATCAAATGTTTGCATAGTGGAGAATCGCCATGGTAACATGATGGCGTTGGAGGGTGTAGGATAGCTCCAGATGAAGCAGTCTGGAAGCTGAAGACAACAACACAATGAACTCAGACATGTTTTATTAAATATTAAAATTAATGGGGGGTTTCTGGTGACACCATGACCTCAACCTGACCCAATACATTCTTAACTCGTGTTGCTCAGCAGTCTGCAGAATTATGTAACATATAACAAATTACAGAGACATAACCTGAAGATAAATACGTATGAATCATCTCAGTTTGTTTTCAGCGCTGGTCGTTTTGGTTCAGTGTAAAATAATTTAACTGGCAAAAATTAAAAAATGCAAGATTACTGGTTCAAAATTAGATGGTAAAGAATTATTATCCTTGTTACCTTCCTTAATACTTAATTATTTTCACATTTGTTATGTTTTTTAGAGCTTTTTTATGACATCTGGACATTTTTTTAATAGTTCCTTTATACATAAATTAGATATAAAATTTTATCTGATGTTTAAAGCATGAACCCAATGCAGGCAACATCATCTTCCTATGAGCCAGAACTTACAATTTTGTTTCATTCAGGGTAGAAACGAAATAAAAAAATGTTTGTGTTAATTTTCAGATTATCTCTCCTGGAAGCAAATATGATTGTTGAAATTGATTTCCTTGCATCAATGGGAAATCTGTAAAAATACTTTGTTTCTTGCTACCAGCAAATAAATGAATCCAGAAATCTCGCCTACAAACATTCAACATGTCAAGCAACTTTCATATTATATTAACTTTCATAAACACCAGGACACTTTGGTTTTATGGAAGGAGCAGTCCAGTGCAGTTTCATTGTGATTGCATCTTTTAGTAGTATGAATGACCACGCAAAAAAATAAGAAGCAAAAAGCAAAAATTGGATTGCACCAAAAAAAAAAAAAAATCAAGATCTGCTGTTTGAACATAGCCTACATAGTAGGGTAGTATCTGTGGTAGATCTCTGCTTTAGAGTTTCAAATTAGGTGTGAGCAACATGGTGACAATAGATTGACAGTGGTAAACTTTCACAATCTGCTGTTATCAAAGTTTCTGTTCACAGCAACCTTATTTTGCTCGTTGGCTTCATAAACTAGCTTCCATCTAGCAGGAACAGACTTCACCTGAGAGTTCAAACTGAGCAAATATTTGATATACTTTATTTATTTGATGTACATAATAATAACTTATGGCTGTACTTTGAACATGGTTTGCTTTGTACATTATTGTCTTTTAGATAAAAGTTTATCTGATCAAACAGGAAAAAGTTCCAACTTACAAAACATTTTTTTGCATTGTAATCTTAAATATATAGTAATTTCCAATCTATATAAAGGGCCCAAAGTTTGGAAAAAAATGTTATTTTTTTGTTTTCTGGAAGTGTAAAATATTGAAAATTTAAACATTTTAAATTCATTCATATATTACCTTAGGAACATAAAAATAATCTGCAATTACTGTAAAAAACTGCCGCTGTGAAAAAAAACACAAAAAACATGGCATGTATTTTAAGAAAGTTTGTAAGACACTTTAAAGTCCTTGAAATAATTTTTAAGGCTTGTAAACATCTGACTGCCAGCAGAAAATACAGGTATTAATAGCATCTATAGTTTACTACTAGTACATACTGTTCTAGGTGAGGCTGTATTAAAGAAGTAATTTACTGCTTGTGTGATGAAAGATGAGGAAGACAACAAGACGTTAGCATCCGTCTGTACAGGTTAGACCTCATGCTTTCAGTTTTAAAGAGAGTTAACGTTATCGTACCTCTAGCTGAAAGATTACGGACAAAACAAAATTCAAGCTTTTGTTACTTTCTATTCATTTTTTGGTTGAAACACCTCAACTTGAAACAAAAATCCTGAGCAAACTTCTGAAAAGCTGCCAATAGACTTTGGGAAAATCTGATGACATGTTTAATGTGAGGAATGTTGTAAAACTGTTGGGCTTTGTTGTGTTTCACATCAGCATTCCTGTATTAGTGGCAGAACGTGGAGTGAGTGTTTTTGTGCAATATCAGTGCTCTCACTGCTCATCCTCGATCTTCAAGGCAGCTACGACTTCCCTGAGTGTGACGGAGACCAGATTTCCTCCTCGGAATCAGAGTCCTCCACTCCCAAGCTGCCCTTCCTAGTTTCTGTGGCACATGAAGGGGTTCCATTGATGTCCCGAAGCGGGACGTAGGAGTAATCCTGGCGCTCAGGGAAGCGCAATGTCACTGATTTGCGGCACACCTGGTGACATGAGAGGCTGGTCAACAGGAGACAAGAGAGGACGACGGTGATGATCAGCCATGATCGCCTGGGAAAAAAGCAGGAATTACATCAATTTCATGACACTGCACTCAATAAATTAACTTAACCTGAAAAAAAGAGGTCGGATGTTTTTAAAAACACAGGCACTGACATGTTGCAAAGGCACCAAAGAAAAATGATTTTGTACTGAAATAATTTCTGAATAGGTTTTCACCCGATTGTGTTTGGGTCACATGACACAAATAGACAGGAAGCTGCAGCAGCCAGCACAGTTTCGTTCATTGTAAACCTCAGTGTAAACTATCTAAAAACACTTTGCTCAATTGTTTATTGAATTCCTCGATTTGGTCTGTTTTCCACACAATTTAAATCCAGACTTTTATTAGGTAATTTTCTAATTTGTTTTTATTTTGAGCCATTCAAAGATAAAGCTAATGCTATTTTTACACTGTTTACTTCTGCATTATTCCCCTATTTTCAGATGGAAAAGCAGCAAAACAGTCCAAACATCATACTACTTCCTGTGTGTTTGACTTTCAGTCTGATTTTCTTTTCTCATTTGTCAAAACATCTTCATCTCTTCTTTTAACCGAATTTGTGACTAGAGTAGACAGCAGAATGAAGACTTCAGAACTGTCCCCTAAGTTTTCTCTTATGCTTTTATTTCCAAAGAAATGTTTCAGTTTAAAATTAACTTACAATTTTCTAGTGACACTGGAAAAAAAACTATTATCTTTTATAACCACTGAGACTTGTTTGAACACATTTGTTTACTTTTATTTCTTATTGATAACTTTATAAAAGACCAATGTTATGTTTAAGTGGAAACACTAAAGTTGTTTTTTTCTTTGAGAGGACATTATGTTTCTATTATGTTCACTGAAAAATGACAGCAGAGAAGAAAGGTCACAGGTTTTGACCTTTAAAACCTTACTCTGTTAGAAAAGGCTGCTCTCTGTGAGATTCTTCTTCTTGTCTCCAGGATGTAAACATCTGCTTAGCCAAGCAGTGTCCAGCTGTAGAGAAAAATAAAAGCTACTAAAAAGAAAGTAACTAATAGAAATGGCCTTTTGTGGAGCATTGACCCCACTAGGGTCGGGAGGTGCTGGTGTGAAAACGTGGCACAAATTGGATTTTTACTGGGGATTAAATTATAGAAATTTGAAACTTCTATGAAAAAGTCAGTTATGTGTGAATGTAGCCAAAGGGAGAGCCAGCAAATCCTGCGGGCTTGAATTAATCAAAAACTTTATTTTTTCCTTCCAAGTTCAGAGCATTTTGTCTTTCTATTCTGTTTTTTTCCAGGATAATGTCCACCCCTGTGATGTTCTTTATCTCCTGTGTAACAGTCATCTCTGTAGTTAGAGATGTGATCTCATGATGCCACTGACCTATATAACAACAGAGACAGAATATGACTCAGGTAGCAGCTTCTGTTTCATTCAGGGGTGTTAGCTTTGGTTTTAAATAACATGCATATCTTAAAAAACTACACAAAAGTCTGGATGCATTTTAGAAAAAAAAATCANTTTTGCTCATTTCTACTCTGTTATTCATCCTGATTTTTCTAAACAGGTAAATTTGCACTCCAGCAGCAGATGATGAAGTACAGACGGTGGTGTTTATATGCAGAAAACCACAAAGTCCCATGCACAAAATAAAGTTGGATACGTACCTCTGTGTAAGATGTAATTGGTATCTACTGGTAATGTGGTGTTACAGCTTCCTGTCTGCGGGTCACATGGGCACAAGTCGTCACATCGACACTCCTGAGCACAAGATGCACCAAAGAAACCCAGAGGACACACTGAAAGAAACAGTCACAGATAGGTTTTCATGATGAATTTGAATGACACAAAAAGTTGTATAAAAATGGTAAAATCTCAGGCAGTTTTATGATAAAATATCACATTTACATTTTTTTTCTACTAAAAAATGCTGTTTCTACTACGAACTTCTTGAATCATAATCTACTTCATTTGCCAAGTTTGTGACATGAACAAGGAATCTGCCTTTGGTTAATTTTGCTCTCAATGAAGACATTTTGAATATAAATATATAAGATAATAAAAAAATACTGCTTCAACATCAATATAACCAAATTATAGCAAGCTTAGATGTTACCAAATTACTTTCTGCCACTTTACAGACACAATATGGACAGATGAATAAATTAAATAAAAACTGTTTTAAAATATGGGGAATTTTGCTGGAAAGTATCCTTTAATAAACAAATATGGCAGCAGCAAAATTTGCTTTACATTTAGTGGTAATAAATGCAATGCCATTGTGTCACCAAACTGAGTGAAAAGACCATTAAAGTCTTGATGGAGCACAAAAGACTTGAGTTGTTCGCACAGAAAGGCTGTCAGGTTAAAACTTGAGTCTGATTGGTGTATTTTTCCACCTATAACTAAACCATGTTTGCAAAATGACAAAATAATGTTTACAGACAATGCAATTCAAAATAATAGCAGCCAAACATTTTCAGTAGCCTTCTCCATGGTCCATGATGTGAAACAACATGTTTCCTTGACATACAGCAGTGGATAGCTGCTGCTATCTATATCTGTGTGATCCCTTTTTCTCAGAACCAGAATTAACTCTTTTTAGCTATTTAAACTACAGCAGCTTTTTCTTAAGGAATGGAAACACGGTCAGCTTTAAGTCCCGAGGGTATTAAAAAAGAAAAAAGAAAAACCACAGAAGTTCATGAATCTGTCATGGAGGCAGTGCTTATCCTTCTTTGGACAACTTGTAGTGATTCCCACTAGAGAGTGGAAACAACTTTGACCCCGTGGTTCAACTTTAACAATTTGTCCATTAAATTTTATGTGCAAGTTAATTTTGCTTACTAAAAAAAGAGCCTTGATTGACAGAAGGTTGAATCTCTGTAATATTATAACAGGTTAAAAGACAAAATCTATCCGCTTCTTTTATTGAATGACTGAGCTACTGAGCCACTACTGCTAGCTGCCTGGATAAAGTATTTAAAGTGAGTTTATCTTAGCTACATATGAAATGAAACATAGCTATACCTTTTTCACAAGTGTCACCATGGAAACCAGGAGGGCAGACACAGCGACCGTTGACAGGATCACAGGAGCCGTTGTTAAAACAAGAGCAGGTTTTGGTGCAGCCGTCGCCGTAGAAACCTGGGAGGCACGCTTCAAAAAAAAAAAGAAGAAAGAAACAAGCTAAATGCATGTAAAGACTTTATTTTTTTTAAGCATTTCTACTTATCCTGACACTTTCTAATTACATTTATTTCCCAGAAAGCAGAGCCAGATACTCACAACGTCGTATAGTTACAGAATGGATATGGTAAACATAACGTTTACCAAGCAAACAAAACAAAACTGCTGAAAAACCCTTTGTTTCCCTTTTAGACTATGTTTGTGAACATCTAACATCAATTCTGGAAATCTGTTTCATTGTGTAGCAGATGCAATCCTTCATACATTAAGAAAAACAGAATTAAAAGAAGAAATATAATAGAAATATCCTCTATTGTCCCACAATGGGGAAAGTTCTGTGCAACTGCAGCAAAGTGACAGGCAATAAAATCAAGTAGGCTCACACAAAGACAGAATATAAAAATACATAAAAACAGAATAAAAATACTGTGCAATATGGGCAAAATTTTTGGTATAACCTGCAACACCAAACAAGAACTCAGAGATAAAACTAATAAGTAAAATGAACCATGAAAAATTGTTTTCACACTTTCCAAATGCAAATTAACTTATCACATAAATCCTCCACTTTATTGCCCTCACAAAATTTTATTGTACCAAGTCAGTATTGTTTAACTATAATAATCCCAAAGTGTGATGTTATTGTTGTGAAAGGCAAATAAAATCTTAACTTAATGTGCTGAATTAGTCTGCAAGTTCTAAGTTAGGCTGATAAAACTGCCATCGTCTGATTTCACTGTAGGACAGTTTCACAGTTTGATTTATTTAAACTCTCATTTTAATTCCTGGCTATGAACAATACAATACAAAAAAAATATTTGATAAATGGCTGCTGGAAACTTATCTTTCAAGACAACATATAAAAGTAGCTGAAAAATAGTCAGGAGGAGTTCATGTACATCTTTCAGAAATTAGGTGGATAAAGGTCATGTTGTCACTGAGGTACAAGCTTACATCTTGATTTAAGATTATTATTATTTAAGATGATCTTATTTATGGTCTCATAATTATCTGCAAACTCATGTCTATTGAAAAAGTCTGCATTGACTGTCTGTTCTCTGAAAGTTTTGGTTCTACAATAAATTTCAGGTTTAGGGTAGTTGAGACTGACATGCTTGTACAGTAGGGTTTACGGTTCCATCCTAAAATATTATTATTCCTCGAACTTTTTTCACTTTTTGTCAATTGTATTTCATTTCTATCTCAAGAACAGAGATGTTCATAAATCCAGAGCAACCTGTTTTCAAACATTTTGAGAAGTGTGGTATAAATTTAGTTAAAGCTCAGTCAGAATGGATGGAAAGTGTCTGAGGGATGTTATTTTCAAGTTCTGTCACAAATTAACAACTGGATTTAGGTTTGGACTTTGACTAGGCCATTCTAAGACATGAATCTGCCTTGTTGTAAACCATCCCCTGTAACTCTGGCTGCATGTTTAGCATTGCTGTCCTGCTGGAAGGTGAACCACCACACCAGTGTCAAGTTTTTTAAAGTCTATGAGGTTTTCCTCCAGGATTCTCCTGCATTAGAGTGCATTCACATCAGCCCTGTTTCGTCCACTTGAATCGAACTCAAATTTATTTAATTAGAAAGTTTGCTTTGTTTGGGGAGCTGTGAATGTGGACAAAAAAGTGAACTCCGGTCTGCCTACAAGCTTGGTTCGATTGAGGTGAACTTTGGTGCAGATTGAATGCATATGTGAACGCCAAGCAAACCAGAGACTGCTCAAAAGCAGGAAGCAGACTAAAGCGCAGGGCATTCTGGGTAAATACAACTAAAACAAATTAGAGAGTCAAGTACCAGCAGGAGAAATGCCTTGTGGTCTTTTGCCAAAGACATAGAGAAATCCTACAATTACTAAAATCTGACGCCACTCCATTTGTATTTACATTTTGTGAACAGGAAAGTTGTGCTCATGTCTTATTCAAAGGGTTTCACTTTGTGTCCTTCAGTGGTTCGAGGGGATGAACAGGTTTTTCAACTAGTGTGGCATATTGGACACAGAGCAGTGTGAGAGCGAAAATGTAACAAAATGTTGCAATTCTGGTTCTCAAGAGTGAAAACACTTTCCCTCAACTCTAACCAGCTTTCCTTGCCCCTACTGAAGAAAATCCATCCTGCAGCATGACGCTAAAAACACCAACATTTTGCTGAGGGGTTTTTTCCACCACGCACCATTTTGTATGTAGGTCAGAAGGTGGTCAAGAGTAACTCAATGTTCTCTAACCAATGTATTAGGCCTTAACTGAACAGTTGCATTTATACTGAGGAAAAACTACAAATTAGGCAACTTTTGGTTTCACCACATTTTATTTAAGCATATTAGGTGAAATGAGACTGAGTGAAAAAGTACATCAGATTTTTATTTGTAATAATTGCTTGATTGTTATGTTTCAAATATATTGCGTTTCACAATAATGGCCCAAATTGTGTTTGTGTTTCACATTAAATCCCAGTGAAATGCACTGACGTTTGTGGCTTAATGTGAAAAAAATTAAAAAAATGTTCAATGGGTGTGAATTATTTTACAAGCAGAGAGGACATGTGCTAATAGATGATCTGTCTTTACCTTCACTGCAGTTTGTCCCTCTCCATCCAGCATCACAGATACAACCACCTACAACACACAGACACAGAGGTCAGGAGAAACACCAGAAAAATAAAATGTTCCATAAATATGAAGAGGAAACGATAGCAGCAGCATTAAAAGTAGAAGTCCACTCACTAGCTGTGCAGAAACCGTGAGGTCCGCAGGCGGGGGGCTGACACACCAGGGTGTCACAGGCTGCACCCTGCCAGCCATTCTCACACTGGCAGTGTCCGTCAACGCATTCACCGTGTTCGCTGCAGTTTGTCGGCTGGCATAGACTCTGATGAACACACAGAACAGTGGCAACTTCTCTGCTGCAGCGCCACCTGCTGTCGGAACTGCTGGCAAGGATTAAAAATAAATAATCAGAAAAGGAAGAAATATCCAAAATATTCATTTGGGGGACTAGTGGCTCACCAGTGATCAGAGGGGTAGCTGGCCAGAGAGCCATTAACCACGTAGGAAGAGGACCCGCCTCCATCCAAATTAATGGCATTCCTCACTCCGTTTTCCTTCAGGAACTCTGCTACCTGCCAGAGATTCATCCTGATTGGACAGAAAATACACTTAAAATGCTGGAAACAAATAAAAGGCAATAAACATTTGACATAGACTTTTTATTTTTAATTAGGGCAAAATTATCACAAACAAGGTAAAAGATATAGTTTCTGCATTCTCCTGTAAGAAGCACATCTATTCAGTGACCTTTACTCTAAAGTAGGGCTGAAACAATTTCTCGAATGATTCAAGTACCTCGATTATTAAAATTCCTCGAGGAAAATATATCTGCCTCGAATCTTCATTAAATTATGTTTTATTATGTAGCGCACCATGTCCGGCTGGATCATTATTTGTGGTGGGCATCGCTCTTACTTCCGCCTATGAGTTGTTGTGAAGTGCTAGCAGCATGGTGTTGAATTTTGCGGCATTTTGGGGGACAAATAAGGACTGTTGATTTTAGCGGTGCGATGGTTGGACTACGGCAGTTTTTGTGGTGTCAGAATTGCGTCGTCGCGGTTCTGGAGTGAATGGTAGAAGAAAGAGAGACACAGACAGAGAGAGAGAAAATGGTGTTGAATTGTGCGGCGATTTGGATAATTATCTGAGGAATTATCCAATTCTTCAGATAATCGTAAAAACATTCTATATTCTTTTACAACAGCCCTACTCTAAAGCTGACTTTGCTGCACCCAAATCTGTTTTTAATGGTAAATGGACTGAACTTGTATATAGCACTTTTCCAGTCATTTTGACCACTCAAAGTGCTTTACACTAGAGTCACATTCACCCATCCGCACACACATTTATACATCGATACGCAAATCGGTAGGCAATTTGGGGTTAAGCGCCTTGCCCAGAGGCACAACCGATCTGTGGCAGGAGGAAGCTGGAATCGAACCTCCAATCGCAAGACGACTACTCTACCATACAGCCACAGTTGCATTTATTAAACTTGGCTAAATACAGCAAGTGTTTTCTAAGAGAGACCTAAATGCTGGTTTCATTGCTCAGAAATGACTTCATTTTGTTCTATTTTTCAAATTTATACCTAGAAGGTTGGAAAATTTTTATTTAATGAGGCAAACTTGCAAGACCCTTTTTAACTTGTATGTATAATTATTTACATATCCCTTTCCAACAAAACATTTGTCTGTATGGTTAATGAAAATATTGCATGCTTAGCCTATATTTTAGATGGTGAAAAAAAACTTTTTTTGGCCTTCAGACATTTTGATTCGACAATTTTGGCCAACTTGACCAAAGGTTTGCATACAACTTCTTTAAGGTCCAAGTTTATCATTTATCTCCACATTAACTCAGATTTTAAGTTGTGAAAATGTGATCAAACTCTTCTGCTTATTTTGTGAACCAAGCTGTAAGATTTGGTATTATTTTAAGTCTTATTGTATTCTGGCAGAACTCAGTGGTGACAGAACTCAGTGGTGAGAAAACTGTTTGCTTCAGCTGTTTTTTCGCTTCTTACTTGGTATTCAATGATTTATAGAGACAGGAAACACACTAGAATTTATTTTTAAATCATCACTTAATTTAATATTAAGACATTAATGCAAATTTGCAATAATAAATCAGCTCATACTTTGTTAATTTGAAGTAATACTGTTGAAAAATAAAGTAAATGAACCACAGGACTCTGCAGATGTACATGACTACTCTTTGCTTCTTCATACCACCTACATAAAAAATATCAACTTAGGTGAACAATATCAATCAACATATATTTTTATTGCCAGAGAAATCAGAAGGTCAGTCTGTTTGGTCCGACCTGACTTTAACACGTTTTATTGATCAGCTGGGGGCTGATATTGACAAGAAAAACACAGAAGTCAGAGGTTTAGACATGTCAGAGTGTTGTGCTATAAATCATTAACAGCAGAACATTAATCTTCAGATTGTCAGCAGGGATGTGGGGGCTCACAAAGTGAAGGGAAGACAAATCCATACAACTGATTGGTGGAATTACCAGAAAAAAGGGTTGAAGACAAATGGGCTTTGCTGTGTTACTTCATCTCATTAATGAAGTCACTAAATATTTTCTTTAAAGTCTCTTGGTTCTGTTGTTGTCACAGATTCACCATTAATGAATAATCTCATTATTTATTGTTGCATTTAACTACCATCTATGCCATATTTATCATCCTTCTCCTATTTTGACTGTGACTCTCACATATAATGACTTCATGTTGGAGATATCCAGCTTCCTAGTAAACACCTCATTAAACTAACAGCCTGTTTTATTATAATGACTCCAAGTGTTTTTGTTTGTTTTGACTCAGGACAAAGTCGACTTTTACCACATAGCAACAAGCCTTGCCACTGCAAACAAACAGGTTCGCATGGAATAGCCAGGACTTAAAGTAATTATCTCAAAATTTATTTGGCTTTCAGCTGAGTCTACTGCAATCTTTATGGCTTTTTTCAAAAACCATAAAAAATAAAATTTAATTGTGTTTCTTTCTTGCTATAAAGCAAAAATGTTTTTAATGGTGTGCATTTATATAATCTGACTACAGTAATTTCCGGACTATAAGCCGCGGTTTTTGTCACACGCTTCCAGCCCTGCGGCTTATACAACGATGCGGCTTATTTGTGCATTTTTTATATTTTTTTTTCTCTAACGGCCGCCAGGGGCGCTCGAGCAGAAAAGGTGAGAGTGAGACAGGGGGAATATATGTGTAGAGGAAGACGCAAGTTTAATGTAGCTTAACACGTCTCAGTGCACAGGAGGAAGCTGAAGAAGCTCTCAGTGACTTTTACCGGTATGCTTTTTTTAACCAGCCCTGTTAGTGCTGTGTTACTACCGTGTTGCTGCTGTGTTACTGCTGCGTCACAGGCTCTGTTTGGAAAGAAAAGCTAAGGCATATTATTAAAACTTTGAAAACTCTTTCTGTGTATTGTCTGTATGTAGGCACATGTGGCTTATAGACAGATGCGGCTTATGTATGTACAAAATGGTTTTTCCTTTAAAAATGTACTGGGTGC
>CAEFZY010005601.1:0-63852 GCA_903066815.1 Brachyrhaphis roseni | reverse complement strand
TTTTCAGAGTTATTTCAACAAGAAACTGAGTAGTTTTAACACTTGAAAAAGTTATAATTACTCAAACTATTGTTGAATAGAGGCATGGTCCCAGGTTCTAACAGATCTGGACATGAGGGAAGATGACAAACAAAACTATTTTCTTGGAAAGATTAATTTACTACATAAAAGAGTTTGGCTTTGCTAATGTTTCAGGCTCACGAACAACTGCAATCAGACTTGCTGCGGTATAAAGCTAAGATAGAGGACCTGGAGAAGGAACTAACCTTGAAGGGACAGGTGAGAACAACATAATTAATGTTACTGCCATTTAATCATTTGCCTTGCAGCAAAGTCTACATTTTTAATACTCATGAGTTCCTGAAAAACTTTAAGCTTATTGTCATAATGGGGCATTTGTGTGGAGAATTTTAAGGAAATAGAAATAACTTAATACAATTTGGATTAAGGTTGAAACAATGTGGAAAAAGTGAAATGCTGTAAACATTTCATGGATGCAATAAAATGAATGATCTTCTTTCACATCCTGTCAGGTAAGTTGGACGGGCATGACGAGGCAGGCGAACAGTTTCTTATTTGATGATGGAATCAACATGCCTATGCAGGATATATACATCATGAGATATTGTTTTGCAACCCAACTCTGCCTTAAACTTCTCCACTACTTTACCCATGATCTGTTCCTCGGTCTAAGGCTCCTCTACCAAACCTCTGAGGGCCCCACAGACACATAGGTGGCCCCTACTGATCAGGGGATCTTTGAAGTATCAGAGTGAAGGAAGCTTTTACATTTCTTTGTTTACTAGCTATTTACTTTAAAACTGTAAAGTCACAACATGAAAAAACTTGCAAAATCTTGAATTATTGTCAGCCAAGCCAACTAAAACATGCTCAGTGCTTCTTGAAACGCTAATAGCCTAAAAAAAATTAAAGACTTCTTTCCATGTGGCTATAAAAAAGCAGCCTTGGAAAATCATCAGCCACTTCAGACCTGGAGAGGGGAAGTTGGGGGTTAAACAGAACCTCTTGAAAACATTCCAAAAGTTTGAATAATGAACTTACAGTAAACATGGTGTCACTCAATGTGATTTCTCAACTTCTTACTGGAGTAAAGATATACAGATCGCTGGAAGGAACAAGGTATGTTTCAACATGTGTCCTTTAGGTTTGTTTTGAGCTTTTTAGCTTGAAAAAAAAAAAAAACAGCAAAACTGTCAAGGTCATTGAATTTTCTATTCCTTTACCGTTTATCTTTTTGTTCTGGCTAAAAAATCAAACTTTGCAAGGCAGTTTTTTTCTCCTTTAAACAAAGTTATGTCTATTTGTTTTAGGACTCCAGATGGGTCGAGGAGAAGCAACTCTTCTTACGAAGAAATCAGGAGTTGCTGGAAAAGGTTGGACTTAAACCTTTTTTATCTTCTAAAACCAATATTTAGCATTTTTATTGCTTTCAGTTCTTACTCTGAAATACATTTTAACTCATAATATTGAATTTGTAATGTAACTATGTGAAGAACTGTTGTGACTTTGTTGGTCTTTAATTTGTAAACTTGACTTTTTCTAGGTGGAGAAGTTGGAGTCGGAATGCAGTCGACTGCAGGAGGAGCTTCAGGACTCCAGAGACCAAAACGAGCTCTTGGAGTTTAGGATACTGGAACTGGAGGTGAGTCAATTCGTATTCCAGAAGAAGGTTTTTCCCACATTAGCATGTTTAAAGCTCCCCAGAGTTTAGCCTGAAGGATCTTACACATTTATTACCCCATAAATAAATCTTACAAGCTCAAATTGGGGAAATCTGTCAGTTGCAGGAAGTTTTTGAGCCACGATGTGAACACAACTCTCAGAAAAATACTGCTCTGCTTTCTAAAGTGCGTCTGATAATTTTTGCACATGAGGCTGTCGTGGTCAACCTCCTATTCTTACTGTTCTCTGAAGTCCGGTGAGCGTATCTAACATCCAGATTTTTTGTGCTGCAGACGATTTAGTTAATTTCCATACAAACCAATTGACCAAAGAGTTATATTTTGCCACTAACAGGGAAAACAGGAATTAACAGACACTTAATCTGTTGGATGGAGTGTAATATGTCAGTTAATATGGCTGACATATTACCTGTCAGCTGTAATATTTGTTTCATTTTTGTGTAGTAGATTTTGTCAATCAGACAAAAAAAAACCCCACAAGAGTTATTTTTTTGTTTGCTTGTTTGTTTGGACTTCAACTTGTGAGGTTTCATGATTGCAGGTGAAAAGAATCTGATTTATGAGCTCAAAACAGTAATAACATGTTTTACAAGAGTATCTTTTCCTGTGGGAATGTAATAAAAAAGAATCTTATGCGTTTATTGTCAAGCATCACACGCACGTACAGGAAAGCAAAATCAAGTTGGTGCGAATTATCAACACAATGAAATTTATTATTAAAATCAGCCCAATTTCTTCTTTTAACTGTAAAACTGCTGGAATGTTTCTCGTTCATATTTTGCTCAATATTTATATTATATTTTTATATATTTATATTTATTGTTTAGAGATCCAGAGAAACATGGTGAGCGTGATCTCAATGCGACTAAAATCAATGCCTTTATTTTAGTCGCATTGATTACTGCAACAGCATCTTCACAGGTCTGTCCAACAAATCAATCAAACAGCTGCAGCTGATCCAGATGCTGCTGCTCAGGTTCTCACCAAAACCAGGATCTCACAGCTTTTGCCTCTACTCCGTTTCCACTTCTCTTTCACCTTAACTTGAGCAACTTTCCTTCCCCTTTACAATTCTGCTCTACTTTGAGTTTGGTCATAAAATTTAATACATTGATGTTTGTGGTTGTATGATAAGAAAATGTGGTTCAGTCCCACATTAAAATGTGTGTTTCTTTGGTAGGAGCGGGAAAGGAGGTCTCCACCTTTTAATCATTTGAGAATGCACCCGTTCTCCGAGGGAGTCAGTGCTCTGCAGATCTACTGTATAAAGGAAGGAGTCAAGGTGCTTGTTAAGAAGAACTTGTATGACCAAAAAGGATAAAGATTTATTACAAATTTAACATATTTTTGCATTCCTGTTATTGATTCTGCTTTTCTTCACAGGATGTGTGCATACCAGATCTCATTAAACTGCTAGACATTCTTGGAGACAATGGGGTAATTTATAATTAATTCAGCATTCATTCTTAAAGCAAGAAATTTATCACAATCTTTCCTTTTTTATGAGCAGAACTTGAGGAATGAGGAGCAAGTGGCAATAATTCAGGCTAGCACTGTTTTGTCACTGGCAGAAAAGGTAAAAATCAACTTTATCTTGATTGAGAAGCAACTTCCTGTACATTCTGCGCTTTCTGTTAAACTGACTGAAATTTGGACGAATGTCGCCCTCTAGTGGATCCAGCAGATAGAAGGGACAGAAGCAGCACTGCATCAAAAGATGATGGACCTGGAGATAGAAATGGTGGGTCATGGGAAATTGCTAAGCTAAATTCTTTAAAGATTTTCACAAAAAATAATCAATGATAATCATAACTAGTTTATCTAATAATGCAATTCAGCAACATGAAATGAACACATATTTAAAACAGCATCAAATATTTTATTATTCATTTTTTTAGACTTAAATCAAATTTATTGCGCTGTGTGATCACATTAGATGTTTACAACTTAATTTATCTGAACAACTTCCTCTGTGTTATAGGAAATGTTCTGCAAACAGAAAGGTTATCTAGAAGAAGAGCTGGACTACAGGAAGCAGGCCCTGGACCAGGCCTACATGGTAAATACTCTGACACTGAGCTGTGGAAAAGTTTGAAGTTGCTGGGGGTTAGGGTTTGCATACAGACAGACAGACAGACAGACAGACAGACGTATTTGTATTATTTTAGGGTAACTTTATTCCAAACTTTCCTAATAATGAATCATCTTTGAATAAATATTGCTTTCACCAATTTCCACTATCTGGAATAATTTGGAGCTGGATGTATGTCTTCTTTCTAGTTTGGTTAAATAATAAAAAGCGTGGAATGGAATATGGAAACATATTCTGTCCCCACATTCAAACATGCTTCCATCCATTTTCATTCTCTATACATCTGTTCATTTGGCTTGTTTTGAATGATTTTGTTACATTAATATTTTATTGTTAAATGAAGCATGAGGTTTGAGTATTTTTGATATTATTTGTATTCTTGTGATGATTAAACTGTTGACATTTTCTCATTTTTGACAGCAAATCCAGGAGTTGGAAGCGACGCTTTACAACGCCCTGCAGCAGGACAAGGTTGATTTTACATCTTATGTTGCATCAAATCTTTTTGACTTTTTTTAAGTGTAAACATTTTGAAAGTGATGCATGTCAAGGCATGCAGCACTAAATACAATCACTAATTCAATTCTGAACTTGTGACCATCCCTCTCTTATCAGTGTGGAAAATCAAAGATGTTTCAAATGGTTTTCTTGTGCAGTTCCATGAAAATAAATGCTGTCATTGTAGAAACTTTTCATCACTTCAATTAATAACAAGAATACATTTCTTCCAGGCTCCATCCCTGCTAAGCACACAGATGTTCTTAGAATCTTGTGATTCCTTGAAGCTCCGTTTTATTGAACAGAACCTCATTTAACACAAACAGCCAACTTCATGAATTCACCAAGATCATTATAATATCTGCCGTCTCTTTTTCATCAGGTGATAAAGTACGGTGAGCCCCTGAATGAGCTTCAGAAAGACGAGCTGAGGATGGCGGTGGAAAAGCTGAGGAGGCAGATGCTGAGGAAGAGTCGAGAGTATGACTGTCAGATCCTCCAGGAGAGGATGGAGCTGCTGCACCAAGCCCACCAGGTTCTTCTAGATTCATACATATTACTGAGAAACTTTGAAGGCAGAGGTTCTTTTTAGGTTTGTAGTTTGATTTGTATCTCTGCTCTCTCTAACGAACCACAGAGAATTCGGGATCTTGAAGACAAGACAGAAATCCAGAGAAGGCAGATTAAAGATCTGGAAGAAAAGGTTATTATTATTATTATTATTATTATTATTATTATTATTATTATTATTTATTTTATTTTTTTTCATATTTATTATTATTATTATTATTATTATTATTATTATTATTATTAATTACTGATATTTAAAATCAGTAAACATGTAATGATGTTGCTAACAAACCACAATCTGACAAAACGATGAGTCAATTTAGTTCCCTTATCAGACAGTCCCACTCAAAGCGAAAATGTTCCACAGATATTGACATCTAGTGGTCAAGCTGGGTATAACACCCGTCAGAAATGACTTCCTGTTATTTTGAATTATTGGCAGATCTGATGACAGAACATGAAACAGACTATTCCCAATCTGGGATTGAAATATTTGACTTTTTCTGTTTTTATGCAGCACATACTCTGCATATCAGTCACATTTCATTTCACTAAAGTTAAATTATTACAAAGTGACATATATATTAAGCATTTCTGTTGAAATTTGAATGACCGTTGCTTACATCAAAGCAAAAATCAACTTTCTTAGAGCAAGTAAACAAATGAACACCTATCCATCAACCTAAACTGACCAAACTTTTCCACTGTGTCTAAACGTGCCTGAAGTGTCTCATCATTTTCCCAAGGGGGGTTGGATGACCTAAATGCACGTGTAGAAAGCAATAATCCAATACAGCAGACTGGAGAAATAAATGAAGGAAGGAATAAGTGGTCACAGGTGCAGGAGCTGCACTGAGGAGAAGAACTACTAAAGCAAATGACTAAAAATCAGTTTGACCCACAAAAACTCCAGGAAAACAATCTGAGAAAACCTTAAGAAGAGACTGTTATAGGAAAATACAATTCCCAACACCCTTAGTGCTCCTTTATAACGCACCTCTTAATCCTGGCTTTTATTCTAATCTATACCTGTTTAATTACAAACTTGATGAAAGCACTTAAGGTCTAATTTAAAGATATTGTTTAATCACACAGTAAAATATTTTTTAAAGTAAGTTTACTTTGATAATACTGTTGGTAGATCTGTCTTGCATATATGAGAAACTTGCATCTGCAAAAATTTATAAATTTGCAAATAAACTCAACATTGCCGTGTACACACACACACACACCCCTGCACAACCCCACGCATGCACACACCTACACACATGCACCCCCACACACAGAAAAAAACAGTAAAAAATAATAGTTATAATAGTGAAAATTAAAAACAATGTTTACCTCTGAGTATGAAAAGTCATACAGTCAAACAAACAATATTAATAATATGCAGATATATGGTTTTATAAAGTAACCTCAGTTTATTTTGTCTCTGGTACTAACATGTGTCAAGTGTTCCTCTAATCCTCAAACTTTTTCCGTCTCTCTCTCTCTTATTCTTTCTTTCTACAGTTTCTCTTTCTCTTCTTGTTCTTTTCTCTTGCTTTTATCCTTTGGCCTTGAAGTCTTTGGCGTGATGAAGCTGAGGTGAGTCCTGCTCTCTTTGCATTCCAGCTGCCATCATCTGTTTTCTCAATCTTTCTAAAACCTGTCTGTGTGGTGGGAACCTTTAACAGCAGGTTGTGGCTTTAGCACTTCAGCCACAGGAAAATTCTGACATCATTCAGTCAGAATAGATTTCTGAAGCAACAAACCCACTTATGAAAATGCACTTCAATAAAAACAAAACATTGTCTGAATAATGCTTTATTTTGTTAAAATATGCTTTATCTGTTATAGATGCTTATGATGATAATAATAATGATGACATTAATTACTTATAAATACATTTAGTCACTTTGTCAGTATTGCAGCACATATCACAACATCATATATTTCATCTGTATATATGAATGTTTGCTGGATATCTGAGCATCAACATAAAACTGTTCTTAATGACTTTTCCACCCATAATGAGATCAAAACTGCTTTGACATAAAATCTTATTGAGTCTTTTTTATTTTCCAGTTTTTCACTTTGTCATCTTCCTGTACCCGAAATGTCCCTATAAATGTAATCAATATAGAAAATCAGAGGGCAAATTATTGGCTAGTGACGTTTCTTTTGTATTGAATCACTCAGTTCATGAACCTGTGAATATGGATTTAGAATAACATGGGAGTTATTATACAACAACCATGAAGCTGAACGTGTGAGCGGCAGAAGTAAACCTGATGTTCCAAGGCTATATACACATTTTACGTTTGAATAGGATCCATTTTGTTACCTTAGCTGTTATCAAAATGAAGTCAGACATGAATCAGTCACAATGTATTTTTCCTGTTCATGTCATGGAAACTGCTTATGTAATTTTAGATCATTTTTATCTTCATTTTTATCTTCATTCCTTTAAGGTGCTGTCACTTTGATTTGATTGGTTCCTAATTAGTCTGTAAGAACAATTATTCTAATGTTGAACAGTATTTATGTTTAGGATGGTGTTGATGGTTAGTTCAGAAGGTACACAGGATAGAAATACGAATTTATCTATTTTTCCAGCTTCACTGAACCAAAACAATGATGCATTACTGTAAATGATGTCTGAAGTAAATCCTCACGATAAACTAAAGTTAGTTATTAGACTCTTACAACCTTTGCCTCTCGTCCTGTAGTGGGCTTGACAGACAGGAAAACAATAAAAAAAAACTCTCCTAAAATATTTGTTGTATGTTACATTGTCTTTCTTTAAAAAAACTGAACCCTGGTTTTCACTTGTTTCATTCTCCAGGTCGCGTGTCGGCTCGGAGATCTTCTTTGGGACTACAGTGTTGTTTATGTGTTGGACAAGCTGAAAACATTGTGCCGTCGTAACATCAGTGATTCCAGATGTTGTTGGTGGACTAAGCCAGTGCACACTTCACACATTTCTTTTATGTTTAGTTTTTTTCCAAATGAAGTTGAGATCTTCAGGACTGTTTATGTTTTTAGCAAAGTTTGGACATTAACCATCTCCCCAAATTTCTGAAAAGACAGTCAAAGGATTGCAATGAAATCTATACACACAAATACTGACATAGTACACAGTTTATACACACATGCATGCATATGTAAATGCAGACACACACACATGCGCGCTTTGTCAGTTGAAAGCCAAAGCCTGGAAGATGTTCTCTCTGCCATGCAGGGTTATAACGTGTCCACAGCCACAACGGGAACATAAACAGACAAAAAACTCAAACAATGAAGAATACAAACCACAGCATTCCCTCTTTTTTTCTTCTCTTTCATCTGCTGCCCAAAGCTGTAAGAACGTTCTTTTGGGATGCAAGTCATCGATGAGTAGAAGTGAGCCAACTCAGGGCCCATAAGTGCAGAAGCAGTGGGAGCGGTTCTGACCTCAGGCCAGATTACAATAAGGAACATTTGGGACACGCTGCCTCACCTTCTGGCCTGCCGTCGCTGCTCTCAGAATGGTGCTGACACAGACTGCTCGCACTCTCCAGAAGGTTATTCCTGCAGATTGACGAGGCCGTTCTGCAGACAGTGGCGTGTACAGACTCTGTAGAGGAATCACGAACACTCAGGTTCATCACTGGAAAAAAGGTCAGGAAAGGTAAAAACCAGAAAGAGATGACGGCCTCTGATGCAGCTCCTCTCAGCATGGATTTCCAGGAGAAAAGCTGCACATTATGGAACTGCTTCTTAGCATTTTTTTAAAAGCCAGAAGACTGAAAAGATGCAACTCTCTGGATTTCTTTTTTTACTGTTCCAACCACTTAAACAACATTTCCGAAGATCCCCAAAAAACTTGTAATGTAATATATATATATATATATATATATATGCTGTTGATATGTACATGGGTCTTAATTATTTTACGTAGTCTCCCTTATTATTTTTTGTGATAAGCTGTACTTTTTTTTACTCTCTAAAGCAGCTTCAACAGTTAATGTACTTGGCAGTTTATAAATGACTTACAAAGAGTATAAACTGCTCTGGTTTACTGTGGTGATGGCTGCAAAGATGAATTTTATGCCCTGTAGAGTTTTAACTGAAAAGCTGAATGAATGTGGATAAAAACAAAATCAAATTTATCTTTTTTCCTTCCCCTTTTCTACACTGTACTGCTCACATTTACTGGGTGAATCAGGCTCCAGGTCAGTTTTCCCCTCCGTCATGTCGTACCATCATTTCCGTTTTGTACCCACAAGCACACCTATGCCTCGTATATGACTGTATTTCCTTTCATATTTAATTAGGGTGTAATAATACAACCAGCTCAGGAGACAATATGAGATTTTAAAATTTGTAAAAACACTTACAAACCCTTTTATGGTATTATAAAAAAGAGGTAAGATTTCACCTTTTTCAGATTGTTCAAGAATCTGAAAATGGTGTTGAACATTGTAGTTCTGGTTTGACTTCATGTATTGTGGTTTTTGTGCGAGTCTAATTCTAATTCTGTCACAAACAGGATTGGGAATTGTCCCTTTTTGTCTTTTCTCAAATGAAATCTGAAACTGTGGGTTATGTTAAAATATAATTCAGCTTCCGTCAGTCTAAGTTAGTGGTGCCCAAATCCTCCTTTGACATCATACATTGATCCTGGGTGCTGTGTGTTCAGGCAGCCTGCAGACCCAAAGGGGCGTGGCTTGAAACTCTGAGCAATGTGCTAGAAGAATGAGGGATTTCCAACGGGGGAAACCCTGAAAGGCCTAAATTTATGTTAGATACTCGTGAAACTTTTTCAAATTCTTTCAATGCATGAAATACACTGGATGTTTCCGGTTCTATTTGTGGATTTTTCTGTGCAGCGTAACTCCAAATTATTTGTGGGAAAGCCGTTCATTCCCCAATTTCTTTCAAAGAGCATGTCTAAATTTTTTGGGAGAGACAATGCAGTTTAGGAAGCTGAAATTCCTCAGATTAATGCAACTTGATACAGTATCAAAGCAGCCAATCCAGGTGCACCATTTCCCTGGTGCTGATTGGCTGTAAGCCCAAAAGCAGTGATAAGGGAGAGTAGATAATAGCTTCTGCAGCAGAGCTAAGATGGTTTCCACTAAGTGTGTTGAAGCATATATAAGTATATTTGGTATTTGAACTATTAAAATAGGCAGTTAAAAGTGTTTTTGCAAAGTCTGTATTAATTGAACCCAAAATTAAATTAATTTGAATTTTGATTTAATTAATTGAATCAAAGTGCAAAATGGCGAAGGGATGAAATGACCAACATTGTTTGTTTTTATTTACTGAAACTCTGTTGCATCTCTAAGCCAGAAGGGGCGCTAGTTTACCCAACTCACCTTTTAAAGTTGTAAATATTTTAATATCACTTTACTATATTATGCATCAAATTTAGTTCAAATTCAAACCTAGTTCTTATTTATTCACTATCTTAAAATTCTTTATCTAATTTAAATGACTTTTTTTATGAAAAAAGTCTAACACTCCCCAGCCTAAGAATACTGCAGGTTTTCTTGCTTCTTGTTATACTAACCAAAAGTTCTTTGATACTAACATCTTCCTTGAACTAGACCCAAACCACCATGCAGAGGTCTGCTTCTGCAGGGTGAAACAAGAGAAAGTGAATGCAACATTACACCGACTGAAGCTAACTCTGCCCAGAGGCTGAAATATTCACTAGCTAGCAGGTTCCTGTTCTTCGTGTTCCTGAGCGGGACTAAAGGAATCTGCCTCCATTCGACCTTGGGCTCCATTCACAGGCCACGCTTCATTCACATTGGGGTCCCATTACCATGCAGAGCAGCAACTACAGCCACTCCACTCAATTCACTGAAATTTGGTGTGCTAACTCTGCTGGCAGTTGCCCTGGATGCATTCTCCCTTTTCTACTCATAAATGTTATTTATTTTTCATTACTACATCACATTTCATATATTTTAATTTTTTTTTATGTTTTTGTCTCTTGTGTGTCTTCCAATAATAATGAAAACCCTTTATATTTTATTTCAAGTACTAAAGAAAAAAAAAGTCAAATACACTTATAGACTTATAATATACCTAAAACTTGTTTCATTATTTTATGCTGAAAGTGAGCATTTTAAATACTACTGTGTTTTTATGCAATATTTGTCATATAAACAGGTGAATTCTGTTTGATCTACAGTTTCTTGCAAATGCATTCATACCCTTTGAGTTTTTGCACAAGTTCATGTTACAACCAAAAAATGTATTTCATTTTTAGTGAATTGTATGATAGATCAGCACACAGTAAAGCAGAACTGTGAATTAGTTGGGAAATTACGCAAATTTTAAAAATATTTTTCTACACATAAAAATAAAGAAACCTTGTGTTTAGATCCCACCATCTTGCCAGTTTCCCTGTGAAGGAAATAATTCTCACAGCAAACTTCCATATTTTCACTTTGTCCAAAACTCTTCACCACCAGCAGTTCTCCAGATCTTCCCTGACTAACTTTCTCCTTTCCCAGGTGACTTTGCAGTTGAGTCATGCCTTTACGTTTCCACCTCTGGATGAATGGCTAAACGACGCTCCATGTTTATGTCATTGATCAGTAATCATTGTTTTATGTTTCTCTACCAGAATAATAAAAAAACAACAACAAAAATATCACATGGAGGTTTGGGGTTCTGAAAAAATGCAGAAATGTTCAAAGGGTATAAATACTTTTGCAAGGCATTTTATAACTGCTGCAGATTAAGCTGGGCTAAGATGTGATGAAAATTATTGTCACCTTCCTAAGATAATGCCTCAAGTTTTTTTTTTTTTTGTTGCAGAAATCACTTTTGGCCAAAAATGACATATTTTACAAAGGTGATGTTTTCTAATATTGTTTTCAAAAACACACATATGTTTTATTTATTTCCTTTGCAAGAATATATAAAATATATTTTATTTAATAAATTAGACTTTGAAGTTTTTAATTTCACATGTTGTATAGGTTGGAAAAATAGTTTGATTACTTTTTCCATTTACTCATAACAGTTTCTGTGGCTTTATTCAGAAGTGATATTTTTTTCACATCACACTTGTTGTCATTGTTGCCCTTTAACTGCCATGGTCATTGTGTCCCACCTCACAGAGTTCAGCTTTGTTCAGCTTTGAAATGTTCAGATTCCTTCCATATTCTGCTTCACTAATATTTAAAAAACAAATATATCATGTGTTCACTCATCCTGTTGCCTTTTTACACAAATAATGTTTCTGTGATGCGTTTCTTTCACTGCAGCTCTGTCATACAAAGGCTCAATGTTTAACTGTTTTAAGACTTGTGGTCCATTCTGGAAATACATAAAATTGTGCTCTGGGGGCCTCCTTTGTCAAACAAGCTTGTTAAACATTGTGCTTTTCCACATTATGGCCTCTAAATGGCCGAGTGGTTCCAGGATTACAGTCTGTCTTGCCACTTACTGTCCTTGCCAGCCAAGCAAGACAAGAACAGGAAGTTTGAAACTGGTTTTGTGCTGGAGCTTTTTCCTGCCAAAGGATGTCTGTCATTAAAAATTACATCATTCTGTCTTTGCATCATTTCACCACTCATGCAGAGGGCAATACGTGGACTGACTAAACAACTGCCTCCTACAACTAGATCAAAAAGGGAAATAAAGTTTGAAGTGAAACTCGTGTGTGAGGTATCATTTTTCTCTACATAGTTTTCCTCTGAACATAATTATTACTGTTTTTGTATCTGCTTTTGGGCTGCACAGAAACAAAGTGCTCAGCGTCGTCTCTTCAGTGAGAAGGAGTTTGCGCCTCATGGTTCTCCTCCTTCCCAAAACTTTGTATAAACTTACATTTGTAGATGGTGGACCATTGTAAATGACTTCCAATGGTCTTTGTTAGGGTCTACTTCAGTGTGAGGGGGGGGTTCAGACTGAAATTACATCATGTACATCCTGGGAGGCAATTTAACTTAATTTGAGGAGCAGCTGGTCAGGAGCCAAACCAGCCCAGGCGGAGGCAGCTGCCCAGCCACAGTTCAGCCGCCGGACACAGCCCTGGTGTGATCCGATTTTACACTGAAGGCTGAGATCCACAGGAAGAGTCATATGAAGAATTCAGTCTTAAAGCAGTCAATGTGAGTATTTCTGTTTTAGCATAACACATTGATATTGTATTTCTGTTTTCATGCCTTTTTTTTCAAAGAATAAAGATCAGAATTTCTGCAGACTCACTAACATGACATATTATTTACTTTTATTTTAAATATTTCAAAGATATTGTCTTCAATTAGTCATTGAGGTTTGTCAACAGCAGGCAGCAAAAATATTATGCATAATTATCAAGACGTAGAAATAAACAAAAATATATGGAAGCAATAAAATTACGGAGCCAAAGTGAAATCCAAGACTTACGAATCGAGGTTTAGAATATCACCAGATAAATCTTTTTAAAACCTATAATTTTCAAAGAGATCAAATCTGTGAAATTTTTCAAACTTGGTGATTCTCATCCTTATGTTTTGTCCTTCCTTCAGTGATCCAAGCCCGCTTGCTGCTTGTCAGTCCTCCTTTATTCCTGCCTTCCATTTGAATTTAATTCCATCGACTTGTCTGGCGAACGGTGGCCTACATACCTCCTTCTTTAAAGGTCTCAGGCGCCGTGAGGCTTCTCGTGCCAAATCCATGAAGACCAGTGGCTGTGAATTTGCCAAACTTTGTCCTATCTGCCATCAATCCATCGTGCCTGAATGAGCATGCACTTAAACCAGAGGAACATGAGAGCTTTTAAAACTGCCAGCTAGTAAAACTGATGTTTATGAAACATCAGTTTTATTAGCTGGCCACCTTGCATCCATTGTAAAATGGATGCAAGGTGATAGTTTCCTGTTCTGTTACAGATTTAAAAGCCTCATTAGGTCAGAGCAATATGTGGTTAAGGAACGTTTTGATGCAGAGAGCAAAACTTTGTGCAGCAGGGCTGCGCTTGTCAAAATGTCCGCAGCTGGGAAAGTTTCTGTCTGTTTATGAAAAGGGATTTACTTTGACAGTGTCCTACAAAAATGAAATAAACAACTGTCTCTGTCATGATGTCTCCAAAAACTGGGGAGTCAGTGTGGTCTGGTTTAGCGTGTCTGCAGTCAAACCGCTCTGCCCCAACAGCAGAAAATCAAACTGCGCTGTCGGATACACACTCTGTACGACCTTCCAGCCCTGTCATAGTTCTTTCACATCATGTTGATTCTTTCTGAGAGCTGAGTTGGATAGTGTCAACATGTAAGTGTGTGAGCACTGTCTGTTTACTGTGTAAAGGCTAGGAGCATTACTGGACAAAAGGACACTTCATAAGAGGATCTTAGCATTTCAGCTCAGATATAAAATCCTGTCAGATGAGACCTGAGGATGTTTTGCTTTTGAGATTTTTTCAGTTATTCAACACTTTGGGTGATATTTGTTAATCACACCAGATTTAATTATAAACCATCATAAATGCTTTTCAAAGCCCCAGATGACCTGTTGAAGTCCTTAACATGTTACGTTCATTAACTTTCACATACGCAGACATACCTAAACCTAAACAAGTGTTTAAATGTTTCTTTAAGAAGTCAGCAAATATGGAGTCGGTCTGGTGACATGGGAGAAAAAAGAAAACGAGTTATGAAGTCATACCTAAAACTTAATAACTGCACTTAATGACTACGACTTAATAGCTTGTGGCCACAACTTAATTGTTTATGGCTATGACTTAATAACCGGTAGTCATTTTTGTTCTTCCATGTCACCAGATGGGCTCCGTAACAAAGAGAGTTTTTTCTGTTTTTTTTTTTTTTTGTAGCTTAGCAGATGGAGGAGCTTATCAGGGTAATATAATCTAAGAACTATCTTTTTAAATAACAGCATAGTTTTTACATCAGTTTTTTCTTTTATTTATTGTTTATCAGAACTCAAACAATGAAACAGGTAAAGTTTTGAGAACAAGCTTTATTTGTTCTCTAGCGGTTGTTGCGTCGTTTCTGCCCTGCTCAGCCGTCAGGTCCGACTCCTGGCCTCAGCAGCCTCTCAGTCCAGATTCTGCTAGTCACCCATGTTGCTGATGCTGTCTTGTCACAGTTGTGCTGACATCAGCAATCAGCACCGCTGGAGGGTCAGACATGCATCAAGAAAATCATCAACTTCATCATACTTTGACTTATGTTCAAAGTAGCTAAAGAGGTGCTGAAAGGACAGTGATGATTTGAACTAATGTGTGAGAATTGCATGTGCTGTAGTTCAATTTTATGTCACTGTTGACAACTTCCCCCCAATTCAGCAACTTCAACAGACCCAATTGGACACCTCCTTACCCTGACCCCCAATATGTGGTAGCAGAATAATAAAACTAAATTTTTGTCACAATTTTTGGTTTTAGTGTGGCACCCTAGAGCTATTATTGGCATCTAACATGAATGTCCGTAAGATGTTTTTAAATGCTGCCAACTCCAATGTCTGTGTTAACAGAAACTTTATTATATTGTACAAATAGAAACAATCTATTTAGTCGATATAGTTGCTTTACACTCACTGCCTAACGTTCTACTGCTAACAAAGCTCTGAAAATGGACTTTTTGTGTTTTGACAACAGAAAACGAAGGTTTAATAAATCTAAAATTGTGTTTTGAAGAATCTTGTTCTCTGTTATTGCCATTCTAATAATCCATCTGAAAAAGCTCTTAAATTGAACCCAAACTGCAGCTTCCCTGTCAGTCAGATGCTAACTTTATCAGCAGCTGTTCATCATATCCATTCTGACAGACTGGATTTGTTCATAAACAGTGAACAAGAAACTTAAAAAAACACTGAATCCCCTGCTGACGCCCTCTGGACATGCTGCCCTGGGCAGGAAGCCATATCACCCACCACTATCACAACAACAGAAAAGCTTCAATGCTTCCTCTACCGAAAGTTGTGCTGCTTTTAATTGAACAAAATGTTACAAAAATCGAGTATAAAGTCACATCTTAAAGGATAAAGTCCTGCAGCTCCCCATAGCGCCACCTCTTTACCTCACTTCAACTCGTGTCTGCTCCTCTGCTTCCTCACACAAGCGCATCCACGCATCACTTTGGCACTAGTTTCCCCATCCTTCTCCTCCTCCTCCTCCTCCTCGGACTGGAGCTCCAGTGATGGCACAGCGCAGCGCACAGCGGGTGGAAGCGGAGGAGGAGCTGCCGGTTTATCTCGCCCGACCTGGATCGGCCGATCAGGTCCCCCGGCAGAAACGCGGCGGCTTGTTCTGCAGCGTGGAGGACGCGTTTGACAGTAAAACTATTGATTTCGATGCGCTCAGCGTCGGACAGAGGGGTTCTCGCACCCCGAGGACCCTTAAGCAAGAGGCCGGTCAGGGGGACAGAAGGAGCCCAGCAGGTGCTGAAAACCCCGCGGGAAACGACGCTCTGAAGGTCCAGATCTGCATCAGCGGAGGAAAAGAAACACTGCAGAACCTGGAGGATGAAAAGGTGAGAACAATGGAACTTTGAACAGAACATAGAAAAGTTAGAAATATATGCAATAAATAAATAAATAAATCTTTGCTGACAGGCCCAGTATATTATAAGAATGGGAAAATAAGGCATTAAATTACACAAAAGGTATTTATTTCTCAACAACTAAAATGTAAAAGGTATCAAATGCATTTTGAGTTTGGGTTCATGCCAATGAGGATGTACATTAAACATTCATCTGGTACTGCTCTGTAGTATTGTGTCTCATGTCCGGGTTATCTGACACCACTTCCACAGAGACCATTCATTTCTCCTTTAATGAAGCTACAGCATTAGTGCAACTGGAAATGTACCAATCAGTCGGATCACAAACCGGAATCAGACAATTTCTTCATAATCAATCAAATTTTTTACATATTCATAAAAACGTTTGCCCTGTCAACTAAATATCAAACACTATTAAGATGTCTTGTTGTAACACACAGTGGTTACACTGGAGTCCAAAAATGTCATAACACACACTTGTCTTTGCTTGGGCTGTTTCCTAAATGTGTGAAGAATTTTAAATCCAAAATATTCTTTTATAAAGAAAATGGGAAAAAGTTTAAAACAATAAGAGCTTTCATTTAGTTGAATGATTTGTTTCAGTAAATACACACAAAGTTAACTGCTACATTAGAACTGCAATACATCTGCTGATTGTAAAACCTGAAGTTTTTTTTTACCTGCCAGAGTAATTAGTGTTTTTGTTGTTGTTGTTGTTGTTCTAGATGAATTTGTTTAATAGTTGTGTTTCTGTGTCACTTTGAATATTAAAAAATATTCTTGTGACTGTTGTGGCGTAAAACAGAGAACTGAATTATATGATCAGAAAATTCCTGCAATCTTTTGATATTTGTACTGAACTACAGTGAAGATGTTTAACGTGTGTCAGGAGTAATACAAAGTTAAAAGAAAAGAAAATGAAGGTCAAGGTGTAACTCTTCAGCACCACGGACAGAGACACAGAGACAGATCGGTCATGAAATGTTTTGTAACAAAGAGAAACTTTTCTCACAAAATGAAATTCTGATGTGATTCTTACAGAAGTATTTTCTGCAAACTGCTGAGTGTTTTTCAGGCCTCCTGGGTTCAGATTGACCATGAGCAGCAATGAGCCTTTAGAATGAGGAAGAAGCTTCGCAGGTGGAGGATAGTGGTTTACAAAATGTTTACAGACAAATGAGTTTGCATAAATGACCTTGAGATATAACTTAAAATGTTTAAATTTATAAAAGTTTGTCATTTGCAACTGCGTTGTCTTTGCATCAGAAATGTAAAAGCACTGTTACTTTAACAGTGCTAAGAGTGGCGTATTACATTTCAAAGGAGAGGAAGTAAAAACGAATAATGTTTCTATCTGTTGTTAGCAGTTACTCCACATATTTACAGTCTACACTATTTACTTACTTTGTTCTTCTCATATCAGGATGAGATCACTGTTGGCACAAAAACTGATGACTCATGTCTCTCTCTCCCTTTTTCTGATTGGCTCATGCAAACATACACACACTCTGTGAAAGAAGCCATAATTTAGCTTTGAGAAGTTAGACTATTAACTGAAGGGAACACTGTTGGTTTTTCTATCTTATCACATGTCTAATGCATCATATTTATGACATTCACACGTCACACACATATAAACTTCCTAAGTCATGGGGTTGTATCCCTTTAGTTTTCAATGGCTGCTGGCATCTTCATAGGACTGTATGACTGTTCTGGTTTAAGCAGATTTTAGTTTCACAATTGAAAGACTGGGAATTTAGATCTGTGCCCACTGTTGGATCACAGAGTAAACGGCTAATCAAGCCACTTCAATCCAACTGAAGGTTTTCATTTCTAATGGAAAGTCATGAAAGTGACCACTTAGAAGTAAATTTAAGTGGTTAACTAAATTTAGTTGCTTTAAGTGGTGTGAGCAACTAATAATTGTCAGAAATTATTTTTAATCTAATCCACTGGCAAAATAATCTTTTTTTTAAATTAAACAAACTTTTTATTTTAGTTTTGTCTTAAGTTTTTAAAACAGCCCTTTTATATTTATTTTAGTTTCATATAAATGGTTGTCCAGTCTTTTGGTTGTTTGTAGCCTTTTTTAATCACTAATCTAAGGCTTCAGTTTTATTATTTCCAATGGATATGATGATTTGCAAACATTACTACCAATCTTTATCAATATCCACAGTTCATTTTAGTGTTGAATCAAAGCATACGTGAGCATAATCATAATGAAGAATGCTTTGCACCTTATGGCCTAAAGATGAACTGCAATACTGCAGTTCATAAAGGACCAGATGAGTCAGCAGAAGTTAACACATAAGACATTGTTGCTGTTGGTAAAAGTGATTTATTTTGAGATATTTTAACCAAACAGGACTGCAGTTTTCAAACTGGGGTCAGGATCTGACTCTGCAGGCTCTACATTGTTTCTAACAGTTGGTACAGGAAAACAAAAGTTATACATTTATTTAAAAATGTAAACTTTGAAATGCTGAAGGTGTTATTTTCTTAATGCCTAACCTGTTATTGAAAATAACCCTAAAACCTTTACTTAACATTATGACTGTCAAAATATATGTAATCCAGATTCAAATGTTTTTTTCTCGCTGTATCATATGTTTTATTAATCAACGTAAAAACAAAATGTTAGAAAATTAACGTTGTATGAATACTTTTACGAGCCATTGTAAGTCTCACAGTAAAAATGAATATAGCTGTTTAGTATGTGGTTTGGTTTAAAAGTGGATGTTTGTTGTTTCATGTGGAGCAAGAAACAGAAAGAAATGACTGGAACTTTGTTGGAGGAGACTCAACAAGCCCAGTCTTTTTTCTGCATCCTTGATCTGCCGGCCTCCTGTCTGTCAGTCGGTGTCAGCTGCTTCATGTGGTCTGCAGAGGTAGCTGACCTGCAAACAGAACAGCGCATGGCTAATGCATTCTCCAGGGTGCATGGATGCTGATGTAATGCCTTTCCGGCCTTGCTGCCATCAAAGAGTGTGTCAGCATCAGGTGATGTGCTTTCCTAGATCCAAATGAGGAGGAAGGTAATCAGTGACTATTTGCTTTTAGGAGTAACAATAAATGCTTAGTGAATTTAGTTTTAAAGTGCTTTTAAAAAAAGTGTTCATATCTCTTTAATGTTTCATGATTTTGTTGCATTAGAAACATAGAATGCAATGTATTTTGTTGAGATCTTATGTAAAACACCATTAATGTGGTTCTCTATGCCTCTGCCAACTTTACACACCTAGAGACTAATATTATCTATTTATTAGTCTAAAGTTTTGAACAGCAGGTTTATTTTTATAGGATTGTCCTGTGTTTAGCCCCCTCCAAATATCCCATGTCCCTCCTGTTGAAAGTTTACCCGCAGCATGATGCTCACCTCTTTAGATTAGTTTGTATCCACATATAGCATTTTCCCTATTTATGGCAAAAAAATAAAATGTGTTTAATTTTGGTCTTGTCTGAACAGAGCAGATTCTTCCAGTTTGCTGCATCAACATCATGGCTTATGGAAAAAGTCAAACAGAATTCTTACAACTTTCTTCTAAAACTTCTTGTTCCTTAAAGGCCAGATTTGTGTTTGTAGTGTCAACAGATTCTCAAGCGTTACCACTTTCCTCTAAGCTATTTTTCCAAATTTTGCTCTTTTTGCCCACTTGATGTGTTTGTGTTTTGGTTTTTTGTGGCTTGCAGTTCTCCAGAGATTGGGATACAGGTTTTTAATCCAAATGCTGCTTCAAGCTTCTCCATATTTTTATCCCTGAGCTGCTTTCTGTGTTTCGTCCTCATGATGCTCCATTTGCTGTTTTTAGTAGTTAGAGAACTTTTTAAGCCAATTGATTTTATTTGTCTTGATTTAGGAGTATCACAGTAAAGAGCAGTTCATAAAACTGATGTTCACTTATTTTCATTAGACATGTAATTTGACAAAATATTCAAAAGTTCAAAAAATAACTTGTCTTGCAAACCAGTTTATGTTTGTGACACATGTGAAAGC
Source organism: Brachyrhaphis roseni (assembly GCA_903066815.1). Taxonomy (NCBI): domain Eukaryota; kingdom Metazoa; phylum Chordata; class Actinopteri; order Cyprinodontiformes; family Poeciliidae; genus Brachyrhaphis; species Brachyrhaphis roseni. The sequence goes on along the minus strand of CAEFZY010005601.1, from coordinate 43,503 downwards.
CAGGAGGTTTTGGATGACATATTTAGTGTTCTGAAACTTTCTTTCCTTTTAAGTACCTGTCCTCATATGAACATCAGAACCTCATTATAGCTGCATTAGTGCTGAGGAGGGGAATGGTGAGTGAATGTTCAAACAATAGAGACAGAGGACTGGGTGGGGACATGCAGAGAGGGAGGGGGAGCATGTGTGAGAGTGTATGACCAGGCGCTGAGACAGCTGCCACGTCACATTACTTAATAATAAGTGGAGATTGATGTACTTTAGTGTAGCTATTTTATCTAAACTCATCTGTAGGACTTTTTGAAAGCAGTTTTAATAATATAAAGATGAAAATAACAAGCTTAGGTAGATTACTGGTTGCACTTTGTTAGGAAAAACATGCAAAAACTCTTCAATCCTGAGAATTTGACGTTTAATGAACTTCATGTCAAATAAGCGCCTCTAGCGCGCCCTCAGGCGGAAAGACTGCGACACTGCCGTCTCTCTCGCTGAGTCTCCAGAGGGAGGGGCCGGTGTTAGCCGGGGTACAGACGCTCCTATAGCGCTCTGCTAAGGCACTGACTGAACAGCGCACTGTCAAGAAGGGCGACCATTCCTTGAAGCTCCCATCCGGGCGAAAGGGCTGCTGCAGCATCCGCACAGAGGGGAAATACCGTTTAGTTAGGCTCGTTTTTGTTTGACAAAAAGGTGGAATCGGACAGAACATGTCTTATCAAGGCAAAAAGAACATCCCGAAGATCACAGTGAGTAAAAAAAATAAAATAAAATAATGAGTCAAGAGTTATTTCTGCTTCAATGGCTGCAAGAACTTTGATGCGCGCCGCTGCAAATCAGTGCGTTGGATTTCATTAAAACTCGAAGTGGAAAAAATAAACCGCCTCGGCCTGATGTGAGTGCAGGAAGCAACTGGAGGAAAAAATAGAATTAGGTTATGTGCACAGTTAAATGACTGGCTGCCATAGTGACAGGCAGGCAGAGGGAGATAAGGCGTTTTCTTAAAGGTGTCCTGCATCTTCTTTGTTGAAAGGAAACATGGCTGGCCAGTCAAATTCACTGATTTATCTTTTCTTTGTGCGGGAGACTTCTTTTGATGTTTATGGTTTTACGACAATGGTTAATTAAAAAAAAAAAAAAAGCTTTCTTAGCTAAGCGTTATGCTAATCCTTTAAAATGGTTGATATTGTTATTTAAAATGTTATAATTTTATAGAAATTGTTTTGTGAAGATTAAACTGAAACCAATTTCATTCCATTTTAATAATTTTCACCATAATGTGCTCATCCCTGATGGAGATTTTTCTGGTTTACACTTATTGATTCCTGTGTGGGAGGATATTGATCCGGAGTCCCGGACTTATTTTCCAATATAATCCAGTCAGATGTTTATGAGAAATGCATGGACAAAGGTGAGTTTGTATGTCCTGTTCTCTTTATTTTGAAAAATCTACTTTAGAGATGAAATGACCCCACCCGCCTGCCCACCTCCCTTTCTGCACGCTGACACAGACAGGGCTTGTGTTGCAGGCTGGTGGTGCAGAGAAAGTGAGAGGGCAGAAGAGGAGGAGGGGTGCATGCACGCCCATTTGTGATGAGCTGTGATTAGCCGGCCTTGCGGTGTGGCCCGTGTTTTTCTGCGTCCCCGAAGAGGAGAAGGATTCAGGCTCCTGTCACGGCGGATGGGGTGGGGGTTGAATTCAGGGGAAGGCTGGCGTTGCTCAGCAAGGCAGCTGGGTGCTGGTGGGGAGTAGCAGCAGCAAAACAGCCTCTCCCACTGCCTCCCGTCTTTATGTTCATGTGTGTGTGTGTGTGTGTGTGTGTGTGTGTCTGAAATGTCTGCCTTCCAGTTTTCATTGTTGCGGCTCAGGCTGCAGTTAGGGGTGTGTTTGCTCTGCCTTTGTCTGAGCTTCTCAGCTGATTTTACACCACATGCGTGTTCCGTGTGCAGAACTTATCAGTCAGAACTAGATTCATGTTCTGTCATAAGCTTTTAATGCTGCACTGCAGGTGGAGTGTTTCTCTTTTATGTGAAAAAATAAGCACTGGGATAATTTATAGTTCCTACTGCTGGCATACGAGTGGCTTTCTTTAAAATGGTCTCTACTCATCGTAACAAAACGCAGACATCCAGGCCTATAAAGATGCTGCAGAATAATGCAGTAAATAGAGTAACTCATCCTGACAAAATGTTTTTCCTCTCTCAGTTTGAAAAAAAATCTTACATTGGAAAGTAAGGGTGTGACGATACATCCTGCTCACAACATGAGACAATATTAGGTTCAGTAAACATTTAATTTTTTATCTGTCTTACAGAGCTTCTGTTCAGCATAGAATGATTCAGTCAGGGTGTAGCCAATTTTACTATTTTAGATTTTAAACCAGAGAAGATGAAAATGCTGAAATACAAAGTTTTCTCAAATTGATTTGGTCTTAGTAAAATAACTTCATCCTTTTTCTTGTAACATTTAGATAATAACATGAATGTTTGGAAAATGACAGCATTTCTGTTTATCTAGCTGGAAATAATTTAAATGTTAACTGATAATATGATGAGTTATTTAAATATTTGTCAATTTTTATTAATGCATTTAAGAATGTGCACTTTAATCTCGAATATTTTCAATGTCTCTGAACTTAAAAAATAATTTATTGATATCTCCAGAGACAAAGAAATGTGACAGGAAGGTTTGCACTGAAAAATCGACCAATCGATAAATTGATCAACTGATAAATTGGCCCAATTTCTTACATTTTTGGAGATCAGTGATCTGCCGATCTAATCCACTGATGTAATCTACCTTGTGGAAGGTCTAAAAGTCAACCTTTGACCTCTTCTGCTCTTCTGTGAAGGAGGTTTGACTGATAGACAGGCCCACCAGGTCATGTTTGCACATTTGCAGTTAACAATAGTCACTCCACTGTCACCAACTCAGTGACTTTCTTGCTATATTTAGCAATATTTCAGAAAGAAAATCAGAATCAGCAGGTCAGGCTTATTAAAGCACCAGCAACCTGCAAGGATAAAGAGAAATAGACAATGGAATTAAAGTAGTTCTATACTATTTTATAAGGTTTTTTCTATTGCTTTATTTGTGTAAATTTTGATTATGTTCTGAATTTAACGGTGATTAATAATAACCTCTGATTGAACCAAACCAAGCTTAAGCAGCCGTTAGCATGTGGCTGATATTTATTGTAGTCAAATAGCAACACAACCTTACTGTAGAACTTGATGTGTAGCTTATAGAAAAATATTTTAATAAGTTGTCAAAGCTGGAATGAAAGGTCAGCAAGTCCATGTTCTGTGCAGAAAGTATCCCAGCAATCCCCTTCTTTTATTACACAAAAAGATGTGAAAAATGCATGAAAAGGTTCAAGGAAGACCTGACCTGCACCTCATCTGGAGGTCACAACCAAAAACACCAGAAACCTAAACAAATTGTACAATGAATAAAGCATTAGTGATACTAGATCATTTTTATAGCCTTATACTTTAGAAGTAGATAAAATGCCTAACTACCAACAGAAAAAATGTTTAGACTATCTACTTGATTTCTATGTTGGTCACACTGACAAAGATCACATTTCATGGCAAAAGTTATTATTTTTTTATGAAACACTTTGTTCTTTGCAGCTTGCACTCCAATGTAAATCATAGCTGACATGACTGTAACTTGGAGAGAAGATCTTGCTTAATCCAGCAAGACAATGCCAAACCACATTTTGCGTATTTTGTATTAGAAAAGCTCTGTTGTGAAATACATTTCATAGTTGGGTTTTTTTTTGTATGCAACTAAGATTTGTCACACAATGAGGAAAAGAGATAAAAGGCAAACTCACTTCTAAATGTACCACAATGGCCAAATACTTTATTAGAAGAGATGATGGACTAGCATCTGTCTAATATTTTTTCACTTCTCAGTATAGACTTTGTTCTTTTGTCAGTTCTGCTATGGGTGACCCTGTTTGTGTTGCCTGTAACCCAAACTGTCCACCTGGACTTTCTCTCTTCATTTCCTCTTCTTTCCGTTCTGTTCCAGCTGTTTTCATGTGTCAGGACTCTGCTGCTGCAGCTCCATCAGGTTTCTAGGTGTGGCTCTTCTTTCCCTCTCACTGCCAATCACAGCAGCCTCAATGTTGTTCTAGGCTGGTACAAATCCCCAGTAATCCCAGCCGGCTGGAGTGGCCGCTGCAACCCGCTCCTCCTGCTGAAGAACCCCAGATCAGCTCATACTGTCACTGAGCAGGCCGCTGCTGATAGAGCAGACACAATACCCCACGGCCACCCAGAAAATGCAGCGCAAGTTACCATGGCAACAAACGTACACTTGCCAAAGCAGAAGCATGCCGGCCCTTTTTATGCTGCCCAGAGACCCATTCTCACATTCCCAACCCGCTGAGTTCAGTTTCATGGTGCAGATAATTTTTTTTCTTCTCATTACAAGGTTACATTACACTTTCCTATCAGCCCATCAGCATTCCAGACAAGCACGATCTTTTCCTGACCGTGGCTGATGGAGGCCTCCATAATTAATTTGGACGGATAACGTCTTGTTTTCGCTTTTCCAGAATGTAAAAAAATGGTGTGCAGTTTTGGGTAAGAAGTAAATATTTTTGATTGCTAGGCAACAGGCCTGGAGCAGAGGCATGGTGCATATTCAAGTTGACTTCCCTCTTCCACTGGTCCCAGCCTGCCTGCCTCAGCGCAGCTCCCTCCACCCACTCAGGGGTCTCTCTCCCTCCCTCTCTCTCTCTCTCTGCCTCTCTCTCTTTCTTTCACAGTCACAGCTAATAGAGGTCTCCTCTTGCATATCCTCTCAGAAAACTCCCTCCCCCTCCTGGACCTGTTTTGCGGCCTTGGAGTTTTCCAGAACTGCTCCAGCTAATTAACCACAGCAGAGTGACCATTTAATAATTTGCATCCAGGTTTTATGAACGTTTTCCTCTCTAGTCTGGTGAAAGTGGAAAAACGCTGTCAGTGGGCATCAGTGTCGTGATACAAGAACAACATCCTGCCGTCTATTTTTGATTGCAGCTGGCTTGTGTAACAGAAAATGACAATTTCCTGTGCTATGAGAGATGCTTTATTTTAGGAACTTTGTTTGTTTTAGGAGTTGAATGACAAGAAGTTTTTCCAGCCGAACCATGCTCCACTTTGTTGCCAGAAATCGAACAGATAAGCTTGTCAGCACTTGTGTGAGGTGGCAGAAGAAGAGTTTGAACATAGACTTCAAACATTTACATACTTGAAAAGAGAACAACAGATGGGAGCAAACCTATTGGCAGCAAAAGAAAATAAATTACCGGTACTTGTCTTCTTTATTTAACAAAAGGCAGTTGTAGTCTTTGCATTTTTTCTGCTCTATAATCTTGTAATTTTGACTTATCTGTGATTTTATGTTTGCAATATTTTTAGGTAATAAGAGCATTGACCTCTCAAAAAATGTTAAAAAAGTCAAATTGGGAAAGTCTTAATGGTTTTGCAATTACAAAGTCAAAGAAAAGTGGCTTTGATGATTCTTCAATAAGCGATGACTTAATTTCGGTACAAAGGGGACATGACCCCGGTGACTAAAAGTGTCATAAACAGTAAGTAAAACAACAAATATATGCTTAAGGATATGGATCTTTTCCTTTACTGAGATTTTGAAAAGGCTGCCAACATTTCCAGATCCACGGGAGCTCCCCATTCTGCCTTCCTATTATCTGCTCAACATTTTGCTCTTTCACTCTCAGTCTGAATAAACCACAGACATGTCTCAGCATGTAAACCGAATAGCTACTTTTGAAGCAGCTTGTTACAGCTTTGTGTTTCTTCTATGCTGGAACAGCTAATGTTGAGTCGTCTTCACTCTGAAATACCTTCCACACTGAGGAAGGTTGTTGTTAACACAGTCTGGTAGACGTTACTATAATGTTTTCACTATGAGAAAAGGTCAGATCTTTCAATTTCTGATTGGCCAGTCGTCTGTCAGTCCCCATCAAGCTGAAATGCTGCTTCGTTTTGACAGAGTCCAAGTTGACTGAGAACATTGTGAAATCTCATCACACCCCATTAACTTATGATATCTTGAGAAATGCCTGAATCACAAGTGGTAGCCAAGCAGTACAAAAACTTAAACCACAGAAAGTGTTTCTATAAGGATCACAGAAGTCAGAAACGGTTGCAGTATATGTTCATACATTTATTCTGTCAAAGTAAATGTTAGTATTATTAGCTGGCAGAGATGTATGAACAGCTGCAAACTCTCTTTACACACTTCAACTCATGTTTTGCTACAATATTTTATTTGATCAAAATTTGTCATGGGTTCTAATGTGCATAGCTGAACCCATCTCCCTCAGACAGCTGTGCTCCAACCTTAAACTTCAGACTTGCAGAACGATCAGCACATCAGTGAGTCAAAGACTTTAAATGTCAAAACTGGGGCTCTAGTAAAAATTCAGACCAAGGCATGTGCTGATAATGAGGATAGTGCTGTCTCGTTAATGTTGTAACAAATGGTTAGGGGTATTCCCATGACCACATAACAGCGCAGATGGTTTAACTCCAGCAACGTATGCTGCAAAACCGCAGTATTCACATTACATAGGGACGGAAAAGTTGTCCAATGTCCGTTATTCTGCTCATATAAAATGAAAAAATAATACAGAAATCATGTGCATGAAATAATTGGCAAAATTATGAATCACTCGTTAAATAGGTTTCTGGCAACAAAATTTCAACATAGCTGTGGTGATGTACGGAAACAGCAGAACTTCACAGCTCTCATTTATCATCTGTGTGAAAATATGATCTGTGCAGCTTGGTTGGTGCGTGTGGTTGGACAACATGAGCCTCAGTTGGTTGAGCAGCTCGACACTCTTTATAGTAGCTTCAATGAAAAAGCCACAGTAAGCATAGAGTCTGTTTTTAAGATTTATAAATGTCAGTGAAGGTGGTGTCAGGGATGAGTTTTTAACAAGCTCTGACAGTCTGCTCACAGATTTTGCTTCTGTACCACTTGGATCTTTGTAATGTTCTTAATGCTCGTTTACTGCTGTTGTTCTGCTTCACTATTATTTGGATTTTGGATTTTTGAATCAAGAATTTATCCCATCCAGCAAATCTACTGACTGGATATATGTCAAGTATTAAATACAGGAGTTTACAGCCTAGAAAGGTAATTGATTAATGGAAAACTATAAATTTCAAAGTGATTATGGATTTCTCTATGCTGTTCTGAGCCAGTGGGCAGAAATGAAATAATGAATGTATGTAGAGAGATTGAATGAGTTCTTCAGAATAAGGGCACACCCATAATCAGATGAAAACCCATAACTCACGCAGTGGAGAGTAATTCATATTGCTGACTTGTTTCAAATTAGTAAGCAGATCATATACCTGCAAAGAAAAATGGGAAACAGAATTTTGTTTGATTACATAAACTGCACAAAATTAAGAAACAATTTAGTGAAATGTAATAAAACAGAAAACCCACAAAGTCTCAGATTTCTTGTTGTTTTTGCTTGAGAAATGACAGACTTCCTGCTTTTCCACTATTCATTCAAAATCCCAGTTACTTAGCCAGAGCTCTTTCACACTAAATGTAGTAAAATGCTTTAGATTACATAAAACTCTAAACAAGTACATCTTATTTATCACAACTTACCATCAAAACAATGAATGGATGAACAGTTCAGCTGACAAACATTATTCAAAAAGCAGCAAAAACTGTTTTTATGGTAATAAACAAAGACATATTAGAGAGGAAGACAGCAATACATGTAAAATATATAACAGGTTAATTTTAATCTCTAGTTTTTGTGCCAGTTTACATAAAAATTAACCTCAAACACAGATTTAAAATGACCATCAGAAACTCCTTCAAACACTGTCTGACTCTTTGTTTTTAGTCTATTAATGTATTTTTTTTCAAACATGTCTTCACTTCCAATCCACACACAGGTGTATTGGACATTTTGCAACATTGTATCAGATGATAGGATTTGTGAGGGAGTCCTCTCATTATTTTTGATCTTGTCTCTCAGCCTCTTCCAAAACCATTTTATTATCTCTATAAAACTCTGATAAGTGCTGATAATGCTGTCTAAAGCATCTATGGCATGTTATCTATCTGACCACCTTCATCCTCCATTTCTAGTTCAGGAAACTGAAAGCACTGTTGCTCCACACTGAGTTCTTTATTAAATGTTATTTATATATATTGCTTTTTGGGGAATGTTGAACTTTTATTGTTCTACATAAAGAGTTAAAATACAATTAGATGCTGTTGGACCTCCATCACTACTGTTGTTTAGATGAGTTGTTGGAAGGAGGAGGTTTTAGAGCGACAGTTTCAGAGCAGGGAGCTGCAGTCTGATGAATGCTGCTGATGATTTCTGTGTGCTGTTAATGCTGCTTGAGGGTGTGGCTGCCTTCAGGCTCTGAGCTCAGCTTCACACTATTCGATCACCACATACGTCATCCATTCATTTCCAGCACACACACACACACACCCCCACACACACAGAAAAGAGACCATTCGCCTTGTGCTTATGTGTGAGCTCAGCACACTATGCATGTCCTTTGAACAAAATTCTGTATTTTATTTTTTTTTTTCATGCTGCTTTGACTGCAGTTTATTACTGTGATGAATAAACTGTTGGTTTTCTGCCAACAGTGTAAACCGGCTTGCACATAAATAGTGAAGTTTCACCTTCTCTGCAGACCTATGTCCACTCTACTGATGAAACTAAATGACACATTTCTACTCTTTTAAAATAATTTCATATATAGTCATGAGGGCGTTAAATTAGCTGAGTCTTTCCTTGTTAGATTTTAGTCATGCTACATAATTTCCGTGTTTGCTACCCGATTCATAGGCACATATTATAATTAATTAATTAATCATTCTTGTATTATAAAATACAAGAATGCATTAAATAACCTAAAACTGATCCTTAGATATCATTTATTTATTTATTCAAATGAAAACCTTAGTTTCCAAAACTTTTCTGCCTTAAACGTCATTCAACATTAAATGATTATCTTATGATTAGATTATTTTTTTGGAATTTACGATATCTTTGGCAGATATTAGTAGTTTACTTGTACCCTTTTATTTTTATTTTTTTAAAAACAAATAAGTTGATTTAAATCTCAAACTGTATTAGAACCTCTGTTCTGTGGTCTGGTCACTCTGTGTTTTAGATTTGAAGTAGTGGTGCACAGTTTTAATCCAGGATGCTTAAAAACACAAAAGGCCTTTTATTCTGGTTCAATAGGAAGTTTTGAAGCTGATACCAACTCTGGCATCAACAGCTTGTGGTTAGCCAGTCCTTTATGAGCAAAGAAGAATGACACTGAATGATTCTCTGCCATTAACATGTAATAAATCGTTAACCAAATCCACAACCTAATGGACGATTTCGCTGTTATTTAGCTCAAGAGTTGGTCAAGTTTATAAGGAATGTTTTTAGTCAGATTTTCTTCTGTTTCCTCTGACTTCAGAATTGTAAATACTAAAGTCAAGACTGCAGATTCCATCTGTAGCTTTTAGATGGAATCTAAACGATCAAAGTGATTTTTTTGAAGAACCTTTTTCACTTTTCATCAGTGACATATTTTTTTCCACGTCTTGCTGTGGCCAATGGATTAGGCATCAGCTTAACTGGACGGTTTGCTCAGAGGCCTCCCAACCAGCTGTCCAGTTGCCCCTCTGCCAGCTAACATCTCGATCTGCCCCCGAAGCGCCCTGCCCTGTTCCACAGGCAGCTGTAAACTAAAGCAGACATTCAGTAAATCAGCCAAACCCTGGCAGTCAGTCTTCCTTCCTGCCCAGTGTCTGTCCTTTGTAGGAATCCGCTTGTGTGATGACAACCTGCTGGAGATGACGAGGTGCATCGGCTGCAGAGTTCTCATATTGTACCAAAGCATTGACTTTACACTGCAGGACACATTTGGGTGGATTTTCATCTTTTTTTTAATTGTAATTTAATCTGTAATTGGCAAGAAAAACACTTTCAGTGCTGTCCAAAAATCAAAATGACCATTTTCCTGGCATTGTTAACTTGTTTAGTATATGGGCTCTGCAAAGCTCTTTGCTGATTTTAGTTTAGCTACATAAAATAGAAACTAGTGTAACCAAGTTGTAACAATTTAAAATAATTATATAGTTATATTTTTCTTTATATACATATGAGCTAATGCATGCTTGCTGTTTATCAGAAAGGTCTTCAGAGATGTGGGTTGGTGCTACAGGGTGGTTTTTACCGAGACATGATGCGTTTGTATGAAAACGTCGTAAGTCTCTTCCCAGTAATGAATGAATGAGTGAATGAAACATTGTTCATCTCCTCTGGGTGGGAAAAAAGAGACAAAATGCAGCAACAGAGAAATAAAGAAGCTCTGTTTAACTAAAAATAGCACTGCGATGAACTCGCACAGAGACAATTTCTCTTGTTGATGTTTGCTTGACAGTGTTGTAAGCTAAACTATGTCTTTCTTGGAAAGGAAATACACTAAATTCAGATATTCTATCCTCCCTTTTTATGTCTCTCTCTCATCCTTTTTCTTTGCAGAGCGACCGGCTTTTGATCAAAGGTGGGAGGGTTGTGAATGATGACCAGTCCTTCCATGCTGATATCTACATGGAAGATGGCCTTATTAAGTAAGTCCCATGCACTTTATTTTCCATTTACCTTGATCTTCCTATTCAGGTTTCATTTCATTTTTTCCATTTAAATTACGTTTCCTGTCCTTTCCATTTTCCTTCCTTTGTATGAGAATAGACAGGTTTAACTATGAAGATTTCTTATAAATAGATGTGAAAAAAGCATAATACTTGAGAATATTTTAGAAAAAATTTTATTTTCAGTTCTAATGGAAAACACAAGAATACATAACATCTAAGTAAAGTAGATGGTAAGTTGGTATAGTTGTCTAAAATACTTTGAATGCTTTCTGTAAATTTAACAAAGAAGGTGAGATAAACACTCAAACTTATTTTGTTATTCTGCAAAGCCAGGAAGATGAGTGAAGTGTTAAAAGAGAGCAAAACATGGCAGCTCTTTTTATTTTGTGTACCTCAATCAAATTTAGAAACCTTCAGTTTTGACAACAAGAGAAGAAGATGGTTGGACAAGGATTTCTTAGTCTTTAGTGTTTTTCTACACTGTAAAGTTTTTGCCCTGTTTGCCTCTGAGTGAGGCAGTTTAGAAAACCTGGTGTTGCATAATAAACAGCCGGTTGCCTCTAGCATCAGTTAGCTGCTGGCAAGGACAGCCTGACTTCTGCCTGCACGTCTGTCTGTCTGTCTGTCTGTCTGTCTGTCTGTCTGTCTGTCTGTCTGTCTGTCTGTCTGTCTGTCTGTCTGTCTGTCTCAAAAGCAGGTTTCATAAAATGTTGACATAGCAAAAAGGTGCTGCTTTCAAATTGAGCTACTTTCCTTTGGGTTGATATACAGAATTTAGTTTTATTATTTTCTTCAGCCATTTCTTTTATCGAGTGACAGACAGTTTTAGTTATGGAGTTGATAGTAAATGTTAACACGTCCTCTTCACAGGCAGATTGGGGACAACCTGATTGTCCCAGGAGGAGTTAAAACCATCGAGGCCAACGGAAAGATGGTGATTCCTGGCGGCATCGATATCCACACCCATTTCCAGATGCCGTATCGTGGAACCACAACCGTGGACGACTTTGCACAAGGATCTAAGGCTGCTCTTGCTGGTGGCACAACCATGATCGGTGAGAGTTTTAGGAAAAGCCATGCGACACTGATGACAGGCAAAGCCTTAATTATTATTCAGAGAGTGAAGCCAGAGAAGAGGTTATGGTGTGGGTGAGGGAGCCCAAACAGAAGACAAGAGAAAAGGGAGGGATAGGGGAACTCTGGGCAACTCTCCAAAAAAAAATACAAAAGACTGAGCAGGGGGCAAGGCTGTTGGGTCGCACATAGTAAAACTCTTCTCATGGAAACTGTCTCTCAGTGCATGCTTAGAAATACTATCATAGCAAAAAAACATTTTTTTTACTATGATAACAGTGACCTACTTTTCTGCAGGACTCTGCTTTGCTGCCTGTTTGCCAGTGAGTCTGTGGGCTCAAACGGCGACAGGCGTGCTACTGTAGTAAGCTCTATTCATGAGCTTCATTCACAGAGGGATTATATTCCATGCCGAGATGTGTGACACAGTGTGTTTGTGTCCTCCTTTATAAGCTTCATTTACAAAATATCATGTTTTCATTAGTTATAAAAGTATTCTTTGGGTGAACATTTAGGAATAGGAGCAGTATGTTGTTGTCAGTGTTACTAATCTGTTGTTTACTATGTTGTGTTTGTATTAGTGCCTGACAGTGTTAGCTGCATCTTATTACCATAAGCAGATTGGAGCATCTATAATGATGGTCCAATCTGCTGAGGTGCTAAGCCAGCAGGAAGGCTTCTTTAATGATTAAGATCAGTTGGTGCTCAGATACAGTAAGGAACAAAAATGTTATTTTAGTAAAAGCACGTTCAAAATAATATTCACTAATGTATAAAGTTGTATTCTGTTTCTCATTAAAACACATGAAAAAGTTATTTATTTTACAATTATGCAACATGCAAATATTTCAGTTTTTGTTTTGTGGTACATTACAATTTCTTGTTTTTGGCAAGCTTTGTCCTGCTAATAATTTTAGCCAGGTATAGAGAATAATCAAGAACTGAAATCCTCAGGGCTCAAAATCTATTTGATAATAATAATTATCACTACTATGATAAGAGGTAATGTAAGATAGCATATATGTATAACTGGGTTTTATTATTTTAACACAAAAAAACAAAATGTCTAAAAGTATCATGGTATCACACGATTAACACAAATGTGTAAAAGATAATGCCATTGTTTTTATTTAAAACAGAAACACAGCAATTATTCTTTCCTGCTTCTAAAACTATGTAACACATTTAATATTAGGATTATGATAATCCCACCCAAGACATTTATTTTGTGCTACTGTTTAAAATCAAAGTCAGCTGTTTCATATTCTCATAACTCTTACAAACATCCTGCTTCAGAAAAGTCAGGGATTGACTGCTACAGTCACAAGTTGTGAGATAATTTTAAAGTCAGGTAATAAATTTACCCTGAGGTGGATACACACCCATTGAATTAAGTAGAAGTTTTCATCTAAATGTGCTTACCGCACAGTTTTATTGCTTCTCTTTTTACTTTGCAAAAAAAAAAAAAACAACTGCTAGCTGAACTAGTTGGGTTATTAACTAGGTTAGCAGCTTCAGAAGCTAAAACCGTTGGCTGCTTGACAGACATGCTGGATAACATGTCAACTGAACTTTCAAGACATGACCTTGATGACCTCAGTGGGCACCGTTCCTTAAGTTTTCAAGCCATTACTTTCCACACAGCTGAGTTTATGTCAAATAGTGTACCAAAACTGAAATTTGTTTGATTTTGGTCAACTGCCAACTTCCTGAAGGATCTCTAAAATATAAAAACCAAAGATTTGACAACTGAGCCTATGCATTAAAAAATTCTGCAAAAAACATTTATCATGTTGAGATAAACAAGTGACAAGAGGCCTCAACTTTTTCAAGGACATGTTCACCCAGACAGGCAAAATTCAACGTGACGTCTGTTTATCCCTGCTGACCCTGACTGAGTGCTGCAGGAACCAGCTGATTATGCAAGATAAACAACTCACACAGAAAGTAGCAAAACCAGCAGCCATGTTCACCTCCTGCTCCCATCCCTGTCTGTCTGTTCTTTTTTCTGTCCTCTCTGTCACCATCATCACCGTATTCTGTGTACAAAACTCTCCTTTCAACCCCTCTGCCTCCCTCTTCATTCAACAGTGGATCATGTGATCCCGGAGCCCGGCAGCAGCCTGTTGGAGGCCTACGACCAGTGGAGGCAGTGGGCCGATGAGAAGGCCTGCTGTGACTACTCTCTCCATGTGGACGTCACCCACTGGGACGACAGCGTCAAGCAGGAGCTGGATAACCTCATCAAGGAGAAAGGTAGGCCGTGGTTGCACAACATACGATTCCTTTTTGCTCCAACCACAGACTTCAATGTACTTCATCAGGAACACAACACAAAGTGGTGGATTATTGTGAAGTGGAAGTAAAATAATGGATAATTATAAGGAATTGTTTTGGATAAAAAAGTGTGGAATGCATATGTACCCAGTCCTCTTTACTCTGATGCTCCACCACGTGTTCACCTGTGTGCATGAGTCAGTCCAGCTGTTTTGTGAACAGCTGGGGCGTTTTGAAGACCCCAGTAGTTTTAGCAAAATGAGTATCATAAAAACCAAGGACCAGACGACAAGGTGATGGGACCAAAATGAAACTTCTTGTACCGACATGCAAAACATGCCATCATCCTGAACGCATGGCAGCATCATTGTGTGGAAGCACTGTCTAGTATGGAAGGCAAGGTGGTTGGAGTTGAGGGGAAAAGGGAAAAACCTGGTAGCTTGGGTGGAGGTTCACCTTCCAGCTGGACAGCGACACTAAACTTACAATAAAATGTTCTTGAAGAAAGTTTATTTATGGTCCAGTCAAAGTCTGGACCTAAATCTAATTGTGAATTTGTGGTAACACTTAACTTAAATTTTTATTTACGTTACCAATCAAATCTAATTGAAATGTCTGTGTCTAGTAGTCAGACCAAAGTTGGCAGAAATCTGAGGCCAAAGAGAAATTTGTGGTTGTTAGTGAGCAAAATGAAAGAACAAAACATTAAGGGGTATGGATCATGCGATGGGAACATGCTTGTGATTTTCCAAGTTGGACATTTTAAATAAAGTCACATGGTACTGATACTGGATAACAGCAAAATGATGAATTTAGTAGTGAAGAACTTATCTGGATGCTGATGTTCTTATTTTGTGCAGGTGTGAACTCGTTCCAGGTCTACATGGCCTACAAGGATTATTATCAGATGAGCAACAGTGAGGTAAAAAACCCCAAAAAACAAAACAAAACTTTCAACAATTCAACACTTTCAGACTTTATGCATCAGAACCATGAAATGGATAATAACTGTTATGAAATGTTATAATGAGTCAGAAAGTGACTCATTATGGTCTTCTGCACATGTTTCTGTTCCTAACATGCACACACGCACACACACACACACCCCCACACACACCCATACACTTTAAAAGTGTTGTGGCAACATAATCATATACAGTAGCAACTGAAAGTTGTATTATTCACATGAGGTGTATTTTAAGAGGAAGAAGGGTAAAATGAGGAATGCTAATCTTGCAAAAATAAATATATTTTCCATAAAAAATCATTTATATGTGTATCCCCTGGTCTGTGATGTGTGCAGTAACTGTAAAATAGTTCACATTCAGACGGTGTGAGGCTGGACTGTTTCTCATGCAGTCATAGATCATTTGGTTTTGGGAAGAACACTTGAGGGAACCAGAATAGTGGCGTTTGAAAAACTGATGTCATGAACCTCTGAGGAACTGAGGCACAGCAGCGCAAAAACAACTGCAGCTCATCCCCCACCAGTTTCTCCATTTCTGGAGACCACACGTGGTAATTGCAGTGGTGTCCTGGTAAACTTCAAGTAAATTGTGGGCCTCTTTGAAATTGGGGCGTATGAGTGACCTGTGAGCTACAGAGTACTGTCTTTTTCTTGTCTTAATGGCTTGGCTTGATCTCAACATTGAAAAATTGCGTTCTCTTTTCCACGCAGCTCTATGAGGTCTTCACCTTTTTGGCAGAGAGGGGCGGCATTGCCCAGATCCATGCTGAAAACGGCGAAATCATTGCTAAGGTAACAATAAAAAACTTTTCCTTTTCTTTCAAAACTGTTTGTGTTTAAAGAGATTTATACCTTTTTAGTTCAGTTCAGTTACGTCTTTCACCTTATCACACTGCGTTGTCAGACTAAACGCACCATCTATAATGACTGTATTTCCTGCTGGATAGTAATATGTGGGTGTAGTTTATACAAGGCTGTCCTGTACGAGGTCAAGTGAAAGTGAATCAACTGTGATACTTGATGGATTTAAGTAGTTGCTATTAGTCAGAACTCTAAGATGTGCCTGGATTCTTTCACTGAGTGCATTTTGAATCTGATTCATTCTAAATCTCAGCTCCAGTTTGAAACTTGGACTTGGACTGAGTCTGATTTCCATCAGCTGTAAGACGCAGATTTGTTTGAACTCAGAAAATATATCATAGTCTTGCTTTTGACCCATAAGAACATACACAGCTCGACCTGGTGCTGGAGCAGCACAAATCCTTTAGGGACAGATACATTTTTTGTTGCCAGTTTAATATTTTCCTTACAGCAGAAAGAAGCTTTAGCAGGAAATCCTCAGAGCAGTGGATGGCCAACAGTTAGCGAGATGACCCTCTTAGCCCATTTTTAATGATTTTTTTTTATTTAAAAAAACCTAAAGTGATAAAGCTCATCTTTATGGGCTATAACTGCATTTTTGTTTGTTCCTCTTCACTAGACCTAGTGGAAATATAACATTTTTGGCATTAATGACTTGCCTTATAGGTAGGTCATGCATGTAAATCATTAGTTTATTGTACAGTGAATATCCCTGAGTCTGCCAGGGAACCTTGGATTATGAAAGCAGGCTGTCATTTGTGAGTTGCATTGAAGATGGAACGCTCCTCTACTTTTTTTCTGTCTTTTCTTTCTCTTTAAAATAATTCTGGTTCACTCACAGTCTGCTGATAAGGCAGATTCATACTATCACCTTTTAAACTACAAAAGTCAAACTACCCTTGTAAATGCTTCAAGTGTTAGAAGCAAAATGCTTACATTCAGTGTTCCTCCTATAGTTTTAAACATTTTTCTGCATTTTCCCCATTCACAAATATTAAAACTTAATACTTTTCCTGACAAATATGCAGCTCTTTGATGAATGTTTTTAAAAAATAACACCCCAATAAAAACGCATGTATTTCCAATATATTTTTCCTCTGTATTCCTATTAAGCCATTCTGACTCCACATTTACTCCACATTGTGCTAAGTCAGCAGTAAAGAAGTGAAACTAATATGAATTTGTTCATGGTTTGGTTTTAGCCCAGTGTTGCTAAAACGTATTTAGACATGGGACTTTCATTTCCAGGTGCAGCCAGTCTCAGGGCTAATCTAAGCCAGTTGGTCTGCCTCCATGAAGAGCCAACGTTTGCATGCATTGCTCAACAAAACTGCTGCACGTGTGCAGATCCTCTGAAGCAGGCTCCTACTTACGCGTGTGGCCTGACTGAGAGAAAGCACAGTGCAGCGCTCATGAACATCAGAAAGAGAAAAACAACATGAAACAGATTTTTATTCATGTGTGTGACCACATCTTTACATCTGCTGAAGCGTTCACACCAAAGAAAACTAAGACATTTCTGCACGCAAGGGAGCATGTCCTTTGCTCTAACAGCTTTTGTGTGTGTTTAACAGGAGCAAGGCCGGATGCTGCAGATGGGCATCACTGGACCGGAGGGGCACGTGCTGAGCAGGCCAGAGGAGGTTCAACTCTCACACTTTACTTAACTGCATGAAAAATCAGAAATATTAAAGCAATGGGGGGAAAAAATCTTCTTATTCCACCAGTTCTTGCTCTAGAAAAAATCAGCAAAATGAAAAATAACAGTTCCAACTCGGCAACGTTTCGTCTTTTATCTTGACTATTTTTTAATCTCATTGGTTCAAATCTTGGTAAATATAATTTTTGGCAAGCAGAGGTCAAGCTGCATTATATCTGTCAACATTGTTCATATTTCGTTGTAATTTTTTGGACATCCAAACTGGACATTACTGACAGGAACACAATAAGCAGCTGAAGTGTTTGCATCACATTTTAAAGTCTAAAATAACTGCAGGATATTTTACCATCCTGGACTTATAGTTACTTATTGTGTCATATGTCAAACTTATACAAACATTAAGTTGTAGATACTTCATCAAGTATTTCTTCTGAAAAATCTCCCTCTGTGTTCCACATTGAAAGGGTGTTGAGTCTGTTTGCTCCTAAAGTCTTTGATGTAGCACAAAGGGAAATCATGTGCTGCATCATCTGATCCTACTTAGATTTATTTCATTATATGTGTGCTGCTTTTATTAAATTACTCTCTAACCAGTTTCATTTGATACCACAAAGAGAATTCTCAATGTTTCCAGTTAATATTGTGTAGTTCAGGGTTCAGGCTGATCCAGTTCTCCAGAGCTGGTTCCCTCTGGATGCTACCCTGGTTCAACACACCTGAATCAAATGAATGGTTCATCAGAAGGCTCCTGCAGAACCGTGCTGAGGGGCCAGTTCAGCTGTTTGAATCATCTGAGTTGGACACAAAGTATTATGCAATTATGGAGGGAAAAATAAAAGATGCAGGTTTTAAATTCTAAGAGGTTTGTCATTTATACCAAGGAGCATAAGAGCTTGGTCAGGTTCAGATCCAATTCTAATTAAACATTCAGGTTGTTCAGTGAGAAAATATCAAAAAGTTAAGGGCTAAGAATGCATTTGAAAGCCACCACATGCCCTCATTTAGCTCTGACAGCACATAATTTGATATTTTTAGGTAAATTCTAATGGGAATGACATTTAACCACATTAAACACTGTGCTTGTACCTCCTCTGCAGCTGGAGGCTGAGGCTGTGTTTCGGGCCGTAACCATCGCAAGCCAAACCAACTGTCCGCTCTACGTAACCCGAGTCATGAGCAAGAGTGCCGCGGACATCATCTCACAGGCCCGAAAAAAAGGTATCGAGAAGAGTTTTTTAAAAATGAGACCTTAACACCAGGTGAGCACCAGGTTACTGACAAAAAGGCATTTAACTTGTCTCGTTTGTTCAAAGCCTGAACTGAGGGATGTGAATGTAAACTGTAAGATAACACATTATCAGAAGTGGATGCAAAAATAGATGAGCACATGAGAAGAAAATTTGTTTGGTTGTCTGGTTAAAAAAACTACTTTAGACAAAACTGTGCTAACCTCAGCTCACCTTCTCTTATGTTTATATGCACTCCCTGAATGACTTTATAAGCTGGAAACCTTTCGATTGGATCTGTTCCCAAGTTCCTTCCTTACAGATCTGGAAAACATGAATCACTGACATGTAAGAGCAAAGGACTGGAAACAAAAGCAGGAGAAAAGATGAGTTCCTGACAGGAATTAAACCTCCATCATCACCAAAACCTCACTACAAACACAAACAGCTTTCAAACAGTTATACAAAAAAAAAAAAAAATCTTTTCAATTAAGATACTGTAAATTAATATGATTATGCTGCTCATATTGTGGACATATCTTAAAGACATTGGTATTTTAATCACTGTGGCTATTATCTCCTTCTCAGGAAATGTGGTGTTTGGGGAGCCAATCACAGCCAGTCTGGGGACGGATGGGACACATTACTGGAGCAAGAACTGGGCCAAAGCTGCTTCTTTTGTTACATCTCCTCCTCTCAGCCCTGATCCCACGACTCCAGACTACCTGAACACACTGCTGGCAAGGTGAGGCGCACAGCTCTGCTTTACAAGTGCATTTAAAAAATTCAAATATCAACACATGTTCATTTATTTCAATAATTTATTTCCTACTGTATAGCTTGAATGTTATAAAGATTAACTACAGTAAAATATTTCAAGGGTTTATTTCTGTTCATGTTTATGGCTTACAGTTAATACTGAGCGCTGAGTAAGAGTCCAATCTTTTTTTCCAGTTTTTTTGTTGGACCAAATAGAACTGTTCTGATGTTCTCCCTTGTCGTTCTGGATATGTATGCTTGGTGTAGCACTGACTCCAGCTACACATATTATATGAAGTTTACTTGAATATTTTACCTTTAAATAAAACTTAATTGTTCTTGTATTGTTTATAACTCTTGCCACCTATCAAGTGGATTTGGAAAGATTTCTACAGAAACAGGAAATGTTACTCATATTTTTTTGTGTAGGAGCAAAACTTTGGCTCTCAGCCTTCTAAATCTGAAACAGATTTAGTAAGCAATGACATTTCCTTCTGTTTGCAAAGCCCTGCTTTTGAGTGCAGGGGTCTCTCTGCTGGTAATATTTCCCCATCATTTGTCATTTTGTCACAGCGGAGACCTCAGTGTGACTGGCAGCGCTCACTGTACCTTCAGCGTGGCGCAGAAGGCCATTGGCAAGGACGACTTCACCCAGATCCCAGAAGGCGTGAACGGAGTGGAGGAAAGGATGGTGCTCATCTGGGATAAGGCTGTGGTGAGGCCTACTTTCTGGGGTGCTAAAGTTTGAAAAATAAAGATTCAATGTAATATAGCACATCCAAAAGATGATACATGATAACTTTTATGATTATGCCCGACAAGATTTACGTCATTTGGTGTTAAATACTCCTCACCTTTAAAATGTACATTTCTCTTCGTTTTTACTGTTGTCTTATAAGGAAATGTTTTTTCCCATGTTTTTTTCTGGCTTTAAATGTTCCCTACATCTGAAACCGTTCTTTACTATCCTCAATCCATCTTTAATGCATTCCTTCATTGGTCTATTCCAAACAAACTGCTATCCATTTTCTGTGTGTCCTTTTGTCCTTGTTATCGCTGCATCAGGATTTGACTGGACTTTGGCCGTGTTTAGCTCTGTTCTGGAATTAAAAGCAGGCTATGAAATTTGAGTAGACACTTGTCTGGGTTAGCTGCTTTGAATCAAAGCTTCAAAATGAGTCTGAACCCAAAAGCTTTTATATCTGTGAATCTGTTTCCTCGTATCAGCGGCTCTTCCCTAAAGCTGATAGCAAACTAATACCAGTCACTCCCATTGGCAAAACTACAGATCCACCTCACTAGATAAGGTTATCAACGAGGCAATGTTCCTGAAATTACAGCAATGCCTTGAGAATATTAAGGATCACAGTGTTATGTTTTTGTAGATAGAGTTCCCACACTGCACACTTTTTTTACAAATAAAACTCTAAAACATGTCATTCATTTATATTTTTTATCTTTCGTATTGATACGGTTCCCTTTAAACAGCTCTGTTGTTCTGTATTATATCAGTAATCAGTGTAGAGTATTTCTGTCCTGGTTTGACTTGTCCACATATTATATAAAGCAGGAATATGTTAATTTTTTTGTGTTTTCACAAATACAACAAATAGTTGGTGAATAAAAAACTCTGTTTCAAACTGTGGTGCCTTGCTGGCTCCTCCAGGGAGTCATGGATGGATTTTACTGGCCAGGATTGGAAAACTTAAGGAAATATTCTGGGTGCGCCACAGGCTTCAAAAACTTTAATCTATGAAAAACTTCCTGTTCGGATTTTATCATTTTATATTTTAAACTAGAGATGATGAAATATATTCTTAACTCATTACAGAACTTTAAAACTAGTTTACCACCAATAACAGGCTCTGAAGCAGATGCTAAGTGAATGCTAACTGTTGTAAATCACAACTCAGCGACAAGACAGGTCAAAGTATTTTACACAATAAAAACATCATGAACAAACAAATTACATCACAGTGGCTAAATAAGGAGAGCTAAAAAAAATTATAATCCAATTTAGAACGAATCTTTGTTCATTCTAAATTGAACATGTGTTGCCTTAATTAAAGGTGCTACTTTCTGTTCTTCAACACCTCTATAAGCAGAACAATGAGATGTAAATATATGCATTTATCTCTAGAGACCAAAGTTACAAAGGTCAGCATTGACCTGGATACGTCCGTGACAGCACCAGTGATCTGCATGTTTGTGGTTTTTTGCATTCAGACTACAGGGAAGATGGATGAGAACATGTTTGTGGCCGTGACCAGCACTAACGCTGCTAAGATCCTGAACCTTTACCCTCGGAAGGGTCGGATCGCAGTGGGTTCTGATGCCGACCTCGTCATCTGGGACACAGACGCTGTTCGCACTATCACTGCCAAGACTCACAACTCGGTATGTATGCAGGTCAAAGCCTGTGTTTGCAATTGTTCCAGGTTCTAAACAAATGGATCCATCCAGATTCTGGTTTTCTTTTTTTCTCCTTCTTTTCAGTTAACCATGTTTTTAAGCGAGTATGTTCAAAATGTGTTCCTGGTTTATTTCAACAAGTTGCCTGAAATATGTCAACTCTTGCAGAGACAAAAATGAAAATAACCTAATACAGAAACATCAGATCTGTGGTTTTAGAGGCTGATAAATTTGGATAAAAGACCAGCTTTTTCATGTGACATTTGTCTACATCTGTGTGTGCAGGAGAGAATGTTCGGGAAAGAAAAGCACATTTTTGAACAGCTTCCAGGGAGCGCTCAGTTCCCCTGAACGGAAATGAAGTCTCAGTGGATGTTCATGACTAATTCCACTCACACTGAACTTGTCACGTGATCAGCTTTTAGTGTAAAGTCGAGCCTCAGTAAATCCAAAACAGCTCAGCCGTGACAGACTAATGACTGAGAAAAAATGGATTGTTTAAATGCCTGTTGCAAAATCTCTTCTGTGGTTGAACAACAGTAATATGGTGCATATTTTACCCAGGGATTTTTTTCTTCAGCTAGATCTTCTAATCTCACTGAATCATCAAAATAAGCTAACATTTAAAATAAAAATAGAATGTCATACATTCAGATTTATTGCAATATTTTTCTGAGATTTCAACTCAAATGAGGATTCTTGTTATTCAAAACATACTAGGCAAACGCAAGAAAACTCAGTTCCTTCAAAGCTGCAGTGTGTAACTTTTACAAAAATATGTATTTTTTTTGCTTATTTTTAAAAACTGTTATCTGGTATTGACAGCATGAGACAATCTTTGAAAAGATTGAAGTCCTCCACTATGACCATCTGCAGAAATACTGTCAAAAACAACCAATCAGAATCTGGAGGAGTGGATTTCTTTAGATTATTAAAATAATGTGCACGCCCTTAAAATATAATTTTGCAAGTAGTTTACATGAAAAAAGCAATGCCTTTTTAAAATTACCTTCATAAATTGCAGTGTGACTTGCGTGCTCTGATATGAAATTACACAGTACATCAAAAATAGGCGTTGTGAGTTAAGTTTGGTTGGAGACTCTGACATCAGTTGTTTAAAAATACCAGCTGTTTAATGATTGAGGTATTCCTAAATTTAACTCAAGAACAGAACATGTCCAAGCAACAGAGACGTCTTAATTTGATTCGTATGAGCTCAGAAATGTTTTATTTACTTTTGCATCTCAGAGCTTTTTTTCAGTTTCTGATTCACACAAAGACATTATGAAGGTTGCTTACAGGTGGCTCAGCAGTACAGGAAATTAAAGTGCTAGCAGCCAAGGACAAATCCTGGGGTTAAACACATTTATTAAAATTCTCAGTTAGATTGATCTTTAACAAATGGGTCCTTATTTAATGAGGTTTTATTGGTGTGAAAGAACACTTTGAAACACTTGAAACTAAAAGACTTTTCTTTCTGCAAGTAAACTGAGTCCATACACTGAGGATTTGTGGGTTCTTACAGGGTGATGTCAGCTTTCCATTTCCTGCTCGTTGTCCCTTTGGTTAAAGAAGCATCTACAAGTACAAAACAAGAACACTGCAGTTCTCACTGCTAAAAATGACCTTCGTAACTTGGCAAAATATGAATGTCCTTAGTTAGCAACCCGTTGTATCAGGAAAGTACTTTTATCAGGCTGTGTGTTTATCGGTTAGCCTGCATCTGGTTTGAATTGATTGCTGTTGTCAATGTAAAAAGGGGATTTTTGGAAACATACACAAGAACAGGCATCAATACAAACAGTCAAACACATTTGGCTTAGTCATGACATCATATTTGGCATGCAGTGAGCCTTAGTTATGTCCTGTTCTGGCCCGAATATGGACAGCAGCAAGTAAAAGGGGGGAAAAAAACTGGTCCGTGTGCAGAGGAAATATGGAACAATGGAACAGGAGGAGGGGGCCATCAGAGATCACAGACACGCTGAGAAAAGAGAGTCTGGAGGAGATAGAAAATACACAAGGCTGAAAAAAGGGAGCAAAGGGTGAATAATATTAATAACAATAATACACATCAAACTTAACAAAAGTAGAGGACAAGATGTAGGAACAAGGTGATATTTTGGAAGGAAGGGCCAGTAAAGGTTTAAAGGAAGAGTTTGTTCCTCCAGAATGTCTCAACATTTTTAAAGATGTCCATAAATTCACAGCTAATTTCTCATTAAACCCTTTTCTTTGTGGCTTAGGCTGCTGAGTACA
Organism: Brachyrhaphis roseni; assembly: GCA_903066815.1. Classification (NCBI taxonomy): domain Eukaryota; kingdom Metazoa; phylum Chordata; class Actinopteri; order Cyprinodontiformes; family Poeciliidae; genus Brachyrhaphis; species Brachyrhaphis roseni. The sequence continues at coordinate 19,336 of CAEFZY010005601.1, read as the reverse complement.
ATGTGTTTGAGGGCATGGAGCTGCGCGGTGCCCCCCTGCTGGTGATATGCCAAGGAAAGATTGTTCTGGAAGATGGAAACCTTCATGTCACCTCTGGAGTGGGCCGCTTCATTCCCTGCTCCCCATTCCCCGACTTTGCCTACAAGCGCATCAAAGCCAGGAAGCAGGTGAACAACTTAGTTACTACTTCAGCTGGATAATTATACATTTTTGAGGCTACCAATCTACAACAATTTGCACTTCAACTCAACAAACTAGTTAATTACTGATAGTAATTAAATGAAGTTATTTTTCATCTCCAGGTCTGGTAAAACTTTACAAAAGGATTGATGAGCTTTTGGTGAATCCTTAAAACAGACAATTTTCTCTTTCTAAAATCACTCAACATTTATTAACATTTACTCAACCAATTTTTTTAAAGTTATATTCTGCAATTTTTGGTCATAGTCAAGTCACATTTCTCTTAGAGAACTGCATTTAGTGTTTAGTGTTAAACGGTATTATTTAAACCTTTCCTTAAGCAGTGTTTTATTTATTTATGGAGAACAGGTGAGGAAACGTCTTTACATGTGTGTCTGAAAGAGGAGCTCAGAACAAAGAAACAAAGAAAATATGATTTATAGTTGACATAACTTCTGTTTTCTGTGATGGTGACTCCTGGTCAGTTTTTTTCTTTCTCAACTCAATCAAATGTCCTAAAGTTTCAGAAAGGAAAGCTCATATATTATATGGATTTATTATATTTATATTTCAGGCCTTGATAAATTTTGGATGATTTACAGATAATAAAACTGAAAATTCTGTGGCGACAAAATTCAGAAAATTGTGGATGACAAAAAAAAAACAATGCCTGATGATATCCTGATAGGTTTTTCTACCAAACAACTTACCAAAGCTGCAAAGATATGAATTTGAACGAGCAAAACGAGCGGTGAAGCCTGAATGAACAGCTGACATGCCTCTGCTGAAAAATCTTCTTTTCTCTAAAATATTATCTTAGAGCTTTTGTTCTTTTAACTTCACCTCCATGATAGTAGCTTAGTCTTCTTCCTGCATTTACAACATGCACACTGAAGGTTGTTGATTTCAGCACAAGCTGGTAGTGCTTATGTTTGTGTTGACTGATTGAAAAAAGATGTGATTTTTGAGTTTGAAGCCAGTGCAGCTGGAAACGAACCGACTCTGGTCACCAGCTGAGCTCTCTGTGTAACGTCTGGAGTTTTTTCTCCTGACCGTTTTCCAAAAGCTTTTTAGCAATCTCACTTTCATCACAGGAAAAGCCAGGAGGACGCTGAGTGCTTTAAAAGGAGTTTATCAAACAATGTTTTGCTGACTAGTAAATCACTTGAATAATCCAGAAACATATTATGGCAGATTAAATTTATTGTGTGCAGTAGTCTTCTGTTGTCAGTTTCAGCAGTGAAGTAAAATTTATATATATTTTTGTTGACTAGCTGGAAACCAACTGAAGGATAGTGGAAGAAAAGCAATAACAATAAATAAAACTTTGCAACGTTGAAACAACTTCATTTGAATAAAACCACGCAGTGCCTGTTTTCCGCTCCCATACTGTGCCAGGGGATTCGCATTTTCAGACGTTTCCTAATTTGCAGCTGACTGTTGATGAGAAAATGGAGCTGCAGTAACAGTGTGGTGTTTATCTTGGTAGCAGTTACTGTTTTGCCTTTATGGATCACAGATGTCTCATTTTAACTTTTAACAGACTTCCAAGATTCCACTGAGTCACCAGACCAGCCAGTAGACGTACAAAATGATAGCTTTTTCATTTACATTCACATCATTTGAACACATACATGCTGTGTGTGTATTTAGTTTTTTTTTCTGCTCGAAAGTATACTGCACAGTTATTCTGTGTGAGTCGCTGTTTTCCAGCAGACTCTGTGAATCTATATTTGTATTTTGTCAGAGAAGTACACCGACATTTCACCCATTGAAATCGTTCTGAATCAAATCTTTATGTTTTTTAGGTGTTTACTCCTCCATGTCTAACACGTGTTTGTCCTGCAGCTGGCTGTGCTGAGGGCAGTGCCCAGAGGAATGTACGACGGGCCCGTGTCTGAGTTCTCCATGTCCCGCGGCGGCACACCCTCTGCCTCGGCACGCACCTCGCCCACCAAGCAGCCGGTCAGAAACCTGCACCAGTCCGGATTCAGTCTAGCAGGTAACGCCATACCAACCATCCTAAAATTAAAACCATCCCTGTGCTCTTTTTTCTTTGCTTTGCCTTTTAGTTACTGACATCAGGAGAGAATCCATGTGCTTCAGTTTCTCCTAATATTGACGTTAGCTGTAATTTGAAGCATTAGTGGCATTCATGCTTACTTTTATTATCTTGTTCTCATACATTATTTGTTAAATTAATTTCTAAACTGAAACTGTGGTTTTATTTTTCCATTTTATACATTATATTAATTATCGACATGGAGTCTCTTTGTCTGTCCTTAAAACTAAAACAAGAATTTCCTGATCAGGATCTTTTCTTGCTGATAGCAATAGTACTGATAGTAAGTAAGTAGTAAGATTACTATGGTTTAATTTACTTAATTATTGATTTATTTAACATGTAATTTGTGTGTTTGAGGATATCTGGGTAATATGCTAAATGTCTGTCTTCATGTTTTGGCAAAGCATAAGCAAAAGTTCAGACCCAACTACTTTTTTCAAAGACAATCTTCTGCTCTTGTTGTCTGTACATCAGAAACTGGCCAATGAGTAAAAGCACAAAATATGTTTTGTTTCCTGGTACCTGCTTATTATATTTAGTAAGATCAGATCAGCAGAATTTAACTACAACTTCTTCAAATTGAGTAAGTTACAGTGAAGAGAAGTTTTCCTGATTGATGCTCTGACTGCATTTGAAGTGATTCTGGATACATTTTCCTTCCAGGCTAAAACATTGGTTTTCCAGTCCAAACATTTTGACCTGGTCTGTTAGAAAGGCCGGTGTGATGTGTGAGATCATCACTGTTTGGCGTCTGTTCCATCATACAGAGCTCCAGCATGACAGCATGATTGTGCCCATATGTCAGGTTAGCACAGAACAAACTTAGATTGAGACAAGAAATGTTAGTAATTGTTTCAGCCAAATTGCCAATTCGTGACAATCTTTGGACTTGGAAAAATAAAATATAGAAAATAAAGATAGAAAGGTCTTTAATTAGATGAAAAATTATTTCAGCTTTTGAAAGTAAATCTTGTACTTTTTTTCATAGGTAATAATTCACTTTGAAAGATGTTTAACTGAATGCATAGCCTGTCTTTACAAGCCATGTTAATGAGTGAGACCTCACTGAAGAAATGTGACCTTTGTTGGAAAGAATTCCAACTTTGATTACATATATCTGATGCTGCTCCTGGTCTCCCAGGTTTTGCAACAGTTTGCGTGATCTTGTGTAAGCAGGGGTGTGCGTGCGTGTGTATGTGTGTGTGTGCATATTTTGAGAATGAGTTCCACTCCTCTTCTATTTTAGTTTTTGTGAAGCTACCACCTGCAGAGCAAATTTACTTGTTTGGAAGGAGATGGAGAGGATTGTTTGATTAGTCACAGAGTCTCCTGGTCTGACATCATTCTGCTTTCCATTATTGTGTTTGCAGATTATTCGATTTGGCCTCTGGCTCGTCCTTTGGAAACTATACTATAATGTCAGACTTTGAATCTTGTAGCTTCTATAGAACTGATGCTGCAAAATGTAACAGTTTAAATATCCAGGGGAACAATCTGAGAAATAAATATTTTGAGTAACAACTTAGAAAGAGCTTTTAAAAAGCATATAAATCTAAACAGTTTGACAAATGGTGTCGCTGGTTTCCAGATGATGGTGCCAGATTCTGATTTTGGCTGCAGTTTCATGACACTGTAATGGTTATGCAGGCCTGCGTCAGTCTATAAATCACAGCAGCACTCCATTCACACTGCTACAAAATGCTGGTAAAAGTGCTGTATTTATCATTCACAGACTTGATTGTTTTAAATCAGATTTGATTAGTTAAGCAAATAAATCAAATTGACAAACTCATTTGGTTATGTAAGTTAGTGTAATTTTCACAGAGAGGGGGTGAATTAAGTTGTTTTCATCCATTTAATCACTGATCATGTACAGTATAATCGCAAAATACAAAATTAAGTCATAAAAGTATTTGTCCTCTTTGTCAACTCTTGACTTTACAGACTATTATTTGTTTAGTGTTGGTAAACAAAGGAAATAAATTCTAGTGGAAAAACTGACTAAATCTAATTGGAATAAAACGGCCTTACTCATCTCAGATCTCTTTTAATCAAAAATTATTCAAGAGGCTTAAATCTGTGTAGAAAGTAAAGAATAGCATTGTCAGAGCTGGCAATAAACATTTATTCATTATTTCATATACTTTTTCATGTTATGCTACAACCACACATTTAACACAAATTGTAACATCTGAACATTGGATGTGGAGAATATTTTTTTCCTAACCGTTAAGGCTCCCAGGGTATTATTATTTTTTGTTTTTATTGATTTGAATGTAAGAGGCTAACCAGTTACTAAAGCTTGTGGTAATTAAAGTAAAATGACCATCAATCTTTCTTTCTGTATAGGTCCTCCCACCCCAGAGGACGCTCCCATCAGGCCACCTGGTCGCCGTATTGTAGTGCCCCCTGGTGGTCGATCCAACATCACATCTCTCAGTTAAACAGCAGGACAACACTTCTAGAAGAACAGAGTGGACGATAGAGGGAGGGGATGAGGGAGGGGAGGGAAAGAGGGACAGAGGACCAGAGTTAGTAAAAAATTTGAAGAGCAAAACACTGAATCCTCATGCCTTACCTGTCACACTGCTACTATGCTCAGATGAGAATTGTATCCGTTTTCCTGGACAGAACAGAAACGGTTAGAAGTTGCCAACAAGCACATTTCACATGAACAATGTCAGCCTCAGTTCATGTCAGTGCAAAATACTTCATACCAATCACACCGCCATGTTCTAATGCTGCTTCGGTAGCAGTAAAACTTTACATCGTCACATTTAACCCTGAGAAGGAAATACAATTTTTCAAAGGAAAATGGATACTGATTTTCTAGGGATTCTCCTTTTACCCTGCTTGGCTTTTAATATCACCCCCTTTCAGTAGCTCGCTTTCTCCATAGTCAACAAGATTGAACAATAGATCCCACAATAGCCATGTTTTGTCATGCAGTACCATTGATTAGCTCTAGTTGGCAATGTACATATGGTAGATGTAATGTAGCTTTGTGAATGATGTGGTTGCGGCCTGTTTGGGTTTACCGGACCAATTAAAATACTTTTATCACCTCTAAACACAGGAGGGCTGCTGGACATGGAGCTGCATGAGCCACATTAATGTGGGCGACGTGATCCATGATCCTTTTCCACCTCCTCCTGTAAGGCCATACTAACCGTCCTCATTATGTACTGTATTGATGTTAAAAAAGACAATAAGATCAGTGTTTGAAAACACACACAGAAAGAGGAAATATTAGAAATGTTTTTATTATTCTTCATTCCCTAAAGGTCTGTCAGATTTTATTATCTTGCGTTCCTTCATTTTCTTGCCTAAAGAACATGGCAAGAAACAGTCCTTTGCTTCATGTAAACTGGCTGCCTCTGTGACGCTGTGACCGTTTCAACAAAACAGAACGATGGAACAGAAAGGTGCTAACAAATAAATACAAACTCTAAACTTGCTGGGTAAAAAAAAAAACTCTTATTACTGCTCTTTACCGATGTTTCTTTTTTTATTTTTAAGTAGCGTGGCTCTCATTTGAAGGACAAGTGGAAGATCAACATTCACTTGTGATCCCACCTTAACCCTTTAATGAAATCGTCAATGCATTCAACAGCAGCCTGAAAATAAGCCAGCCTATTTTCTGATAAGGCAGAGGATGGCAGTACCGTCAGGGGATCCATTCTCTTTAAGTTACTCTTTATTTGGTGACAATTGAAACAAGATGCTCTTTTTATTCCGCACAGTAAGGCTGAGATGAGATGTGGGTCTTTTTGTATTTATGTTAGGATGACAACCTTTGCTTTACTGTTACTTTTCTTTTTAAATTTTTTTTTTTTACTATTGTGTCAGAACTCTGAGATGGCAGGTCATTTAAAGGTGTGCTGGTATGAACTGTTTCCTGAATAAACATGAGTTGCAGCTGGTGTCATCGCTTTATTTCATTTCTTTGGTCACTCCCTGGATGTTCCTTGTAGTTGTTTTGGTTTACATTAAGGTAAAAATGATGTTTTGCACAACAGTCATCAGAGCCACTATCATATTTATCAATGTAATCATGATATAACATAAAATATTAAGAAAGCAATATACACTCAAACTACATGACATGACAGATTTAATTTAGTTTGGTTTATCTACATAATCCGTCAGTTTGCTACAAAGAGAAACAACAATCTAGAAAGTAATTAGGCTTGGATAAAATATGGTTACAACATTGGTTTATAGGATGAATTTATTTGGAAAAAATCCATTGTTTTCACATTACTATTAAGAAAACTTGAATAGTAATTGCACTCCACACTTCTACATTTTACTTCTGTATTTATTTTCACTGAAAGTTTAAACAGATCACAAACATCCCATTGATGGCCTGATCACACATTTTACTCAATGCAGCGTTTCCCATAAAGTCAACCAGAAGTTTACATACACTCAGTGAAATGAATCATACATTTATTTTCCTCACTGTCTGAACTTAAATCATACCAAACTTCTCTTGTTTTAGGTAAAAGTTACTGCAATTATTTCTATTTGCAAAATGCCACAATAATGAGAGAATATGTCAGAAATGTATTTATAATGTCTTCAAAATTATAATTTCATTAGCCACCTCTGCACTCAAGCAAACACTAATTAATTTATGTAAATCTAACTAAAATTAAATAAATTTGGTCTGATTTAACTTCAGGCAGTGAGAAAAAGGAGTGCGTGTTTTTTTTAATTGATGTATGTAAATTTCTGGTTTCAAGTTAAGATCATAAATGGAAAATGGTTGAAAGAACATCAAATTTTGTGTCTAAGACAATGTAGCAACCCTTTTTTACTCAGGAATATGGCAGCGATTCTTGTCCTCTCTGAATACATTTCTTTCCAAAATTGTTGTCTCATATTTTACTTTAAACATTTTGACGTCAAATTTATATGCTGAGGTGGCCTGCTTATCTGCAGCAGTGCCAGACAGAAGTGGAAGCATTTATCAACTGAAAATCCCCTCTCTACTTGAGCCAATATTGTGGAAAGCGCTGCCTCAGCTAAGTCTGCTGTGGAGGAAGGAATGGGCTGTACCCTCCAGATGACCTCAGGGAGCAGTTAGCTCAAATCGAAAACAGTGAATGAGTGTGTAAGAGGGAGAGAATAGCTCATAAAGCTTGTCAACTGCAGCAAAAGAGGAAGTCTTTTTGTTGCTTCATGTAATTGAATGTTTTTTCTTAACTATTCATTTAAAATCTTGTCTTTTTGTAAAATATTCCCAGCAGTCATACTAAGACTCCCTACATTTAAGCCATTTGTTGTAACACCAGTCAAACAACACTAGAGGGCAGCCTGCACTTTGATGGAAAAAATAATAAAATAATTCAATAAACTAGAACAAAGCAAACAACATAGGTGTATTGTTTCCAAAAAAGAAATATATTATTTAAGGCACACATTAAAAGTTTAAACTTCATCACAATTGCTCACAGTAAATACACAGTGACAACTGAAGGACAACTGAACATGGGTAAAATTCACAGTTGTACAATTCTCTTATCAAATAATAGACTAGAATTATGCTTAGGATAAAGATTCCTCCCTTTTACTTTGATTTACCTGGCATAAATACTATCTGTAAATGTTATTCAAATGTCAATGTCAGAAATCATTTTGGTTGAATATCACTCATTTAATTCAATACACTCCCCCTTTGTTAGTAGTCAAACGCTACTTTAAATTTACAAGTTTGAATAATTATTCCCCAAATATTATTTACACAGTAAAACAAGCTCAGACTAACTCTTTAGCTATCCCAAGTTATTCCTACAACTTACACAAGGTGCCATCTTTAGATCTGTGAAGTTACCTCAACAACAAGAACACAAAGGTAAGTCAAAACATTGTACCAATCTTAAATAGAAAAGTGCCATTACTAATGAATTTAAATAATTAAATTTATTTTAAAGTTAATAAAGAATAATAAAGAAGCTTGAAAGGACTGACTCACGTTGCAGCTAGATAACAGCAGAGTCAGTGGAGCAATGAGTCATCGCTAAAATCTATATTGTTATTTAGTAGCTTTAAAGAAGGTGAGGATTTCATTACTTTTACATACAGGAGTTAGCTTAGTGTGATATCTATAAGGCATCCCTCTTTGTGCAAGCAGGCAAATATTTTGAGGGGATGAGCTGATGAGAAATGTTTATTCTAATAACATAACTAGACATTGTTTTGTTGCCTCACATGTGTGCCAGGCGCAGAATCCTGGATTTGAATCGTACAAACAGTTTGCAGAGACAAACAGACAATGAGCGTTTCAAATGATAAATAACTGATTAAAATCAACTCAAAAGAGGAAATACATCAGCACACATCTGGCAGAGAGTACAGACGCTAACTGATAAAATTCATCTGTCCATCTCTAAGATATATTCATTCACAGCATTAGTTGCATAAATGCTACCAATAATAAAAATAATATGTGCAAAAAGAGAAAACAGTTGTTTTCTCTTTGCTTCCCTAGTAGGCCACTTGCAGACCAAGGCTAAGTTGTTGGGGTTTTTTTTTCTTCAAATTTTTGGTCAAGGGTAATCAATTATGGCAACATTTAGTGTCCTAGTTTCCCTCAAGATTAAACCATGCTTTATCTTCTTGTTTGATTCCACAAACAATTTTTTCTAGAACTAAAAACCTCAACTCTGAGCAAATCACAAAAATTTTACTATTTTCTCTTATGGTCTGAATTGCGGCATGACCCTAAATGTTAAAAACTGATCATCACTGCTAGCTTAATTAGCCAAGCTAAGCATCAGGATCACTAATCCATTTAAATATTGCCCTGAAAAAGCAAGCCATTCATTGTCAAGCCTCTAATTCAAATGGAATCATTCTTACATCACTAAAAACAAAGTTTGGTTTTGTCTAATAAGACTAGCAGTTTAATAATTCTACTTCTGTCATGCTTGTATCCAAAGTTATATGGATCATAGAGGAAAAATGTTTCTACGCAATGGTTTATTGTTATTAAATGTTTCAGGCTCAACTCCTTAGGTTGTCATACACAGGATGACTGAAGAATCACTTGGTAAGTTGCAAGTTGGCGGCGCTACATGACACAGCTCAAGCTTTTGCAGACCTTTCAGGTTACTCTCTGGAATGCAGAGATTATTCTACCGAACTGATCAAGTACTTTCCTAGAACTAACACGTTACTATCCTGGGACTTGGATGTCACCTTCCAAAACTTACCAGACTCTTTCCAGAACATATCTGACACTTTCTGGAAAACTGTCTGATAAGTTCCTAGATTACTCGTAGGTACTTATCAGACAGCTTTCCAGAACTTCTAGGTCACATTGCAAGACATACCTTGCTCTTTCCTAACCTGCAGTACCATGCAAAACTATTCACCAATCTTAATATTTTTTGTTTTACGCAGAGACTGCTCATATGACCAACGTAAGTCGTGTACTTTATAGAGCAGTCACCAAGAAAACCATTATGTCTTGCTCAAAATCAACACATCTCAGCACCACAAGAACAGACCAGCAGGGTCTGGAGAACTGTTCAGAGCTGAGGGGAAGATGAATGGAGGTAAACACAGGAATATTCTTAAGTAAAACCTGTTTCAGTCTGTCAGCGATGTGAAGCTGGGATAGAGGTTCATCTTTCAGCAAGAAGATGACCCAAAGCATACTGCTGAAGCACCACTCAAGTGATTTAATGGGAAATTTTAAATGTATCGGCAAGGTCTAATCAAAGGCCAAATCTCTATTCAATTGACAATCTGTGGTCAGACTTCAAGATTGCTGTTCACCACCAGAAACCATCCAGAGCTGGAGAAGTTTTATCTTGAGGAATGGGCAACAATCCCAGAGGCAAGATGAGGTGAGCTCTTAGACACCTATCCAACGTGACTTGCAGATTTAATTGCTGTTGTTTGTTTCACAATAAAAAGAAAATTAAATGTTGAAAGTTGCATGTTCTTTAAATGAAATGATGCAAATCCTAAAATAATCCCCCTTTCCAGGTTGTGAACTAGAAAAACACAAGAAATGCCAAGAGAGGTGAATACTTTCTCAATGTACTGTATTAGATAGTATCTGGAAATTAAAAGTTTTTCTCCTGAACTTACCAGCTACTTTAATTTAGAGGATACTTTTCTAAAACTTAGAGGTTACCATTAAGAACTCACTAGAATACCAGTAAGGTTCCAAATAGCTGGCTTTGAGTTTCAGGAAATTAACTAGCATATTCCAGAAAGTGCCTGAAAAATTCTGTAAAATCTTCAGTGAAGGTACCAAAAAAAGCTACAGAAAAAAAAAACTCAGTTCATTATGGAAAGTACCTGGTTAGTTTTGCTACATTTTCAGAAAGAAATGTCTTCCTTCCATAAAAATAACCGTTACATTCCGTGAAATTACAGCTCTATTATGTAGCACTACCAACTGCAATATTATAATTAAATGACCATAATTACCTAGAAAACCTCTCATCATAAAACCAATATCAGTACATTCAGGTAGAGGTGCTCTGTTGTCTTGGTTTTGGAAATGATCTGGCTTCTTGCTACAGCACTCTGCTCAGAACCGAGGCTGAGCAGACGTAAGAGCACCAGGGTAACGGAAGGGAAAATGATACGAGTGACTCTGCTGGGAGTCCATCCATTTGGTGACAGCAAAGCAGTCCGTCAATCAGTCTCTGACATGGCTGCCTCCCAGGGACACCATCTTTTGACGCCGAGCTGCTTTTTAAGTCTAATGGTGAAACAAGTGTGCACAGTGCTGTTCTTGAGATTTTACAGACTATGAAGGAGTGCAGGAACAAAGAGGACCAGGTGTGAGTGCATGTGCTGACAGAACGATAGGTTTTGCTTGTAAGTTGCTGAACTGCAAGCTGGAGGCAAGTGCAAGTGATGAGGTGGGGATCTGGGAGAAGGAAGCCTATCCTGATAAATAGGCAGCTGGTTCAACATTGTTGTTCTGTCCATCTTCTATTGCCTTGTTCTTCTCGCTTGTGGATAGTTCAGAAGAATCCACTACGACTTTCTTTGACCTGTTGAGATAAGAACAAAAATCTAATGTTGAGCAGATGATTTTTCACTCATGTCACATTTTAATGAGCCTATTTATTAATCATAGTTCCACCCGAAAGCTCTACATTTCAAAAATGCATCCATGTGTCCATGATATGATTTTTAGTTGGCAATTTAAGAATTCATCACTAAATTGTTACTAACATCTGATTTTTAATGAGTAAGTTGCATAACCCTAATGTTTTTAACAATTTTTATGCTGATTTTATAGTTTTTATTAGCTTGTTTTCAATGAGAAAGCTAGAGTTACTGGAAAACATTGTGTTGGTTAATGTAACCTTAGAAATGTTTGAGCATTGTTTGGTCTTTCTTGTTTCAGTCACTACAAGAATATCTGCATCCAAAGGCTTTTTATTTTTGGAGGGTGTGTCATGATCTGTGTTTTTCCGTGTTTATTTTCGAGTTTTTCCTGTGTATTCATGTCTAGTTCGGTGTCTCTGTGCTCTCCGTGTTGTCCTGTCTCCCCTCGATTGATCCCAGGTGTGTCTCGTTTCCCTGATTACCCCTTGTGTATTTCGTCCCACCTGTATCCTGTGTTCCTCGTTGGGTCCTTGTCTAAGTTTGTCAGCGTTTGTCAGCCAGTCTGTTGTCCATTTGTTTGCCTTGCTCTACCTGTGATGAGCCCCTGTGTTTCTGCTCTGCAGTGCTGCCTCGGTTTTTGGACTTTCTGTGCTCTGTTCATTAAATTATCATCATTCATTCTTACCTGGGTCTCCAAGCGTTTGCCTCACCACCACCTCAACCACACCGTTTCATGACAGGGTGAAATTTATAAAAGCAGAAAGAATGAAGAATTTGCTCAAGTCCACCTTTTTCTCAATACTTTGAAGTTTTCTAATTTGCCTTCCACATTTATATATTTAGGAAGAGCCAGTAAAAATGTTATTTCTTATCTGCAGCATAAATCTTAAAACTTTTTTCCTCCATCTCGCAGTCAATAGGAAGACTCCTGTTGATACCAGTTGCTGTGTTTTTGCCTTGATCATACACCCACAAACAGCAGAAAAAAAAATCTGTTTACTTTTCTTTCACAGCATCCCATATGAATTTATCAGCCACCAAGGAACACTTTTGATTTAATTTAATATGCTTCTCCCAAGTCTAAAAATTTTAGAATTTGAATCTTTACCCTTGGTCTCAAATGTATTTAATTATTTACCAGTAATATATTTTCAGAGTAAATGTTGCTAGTGTGATTTCTTTGACCAGAGGAGGTTGTAGTGGAGGTCTGGAAGCTTCCTTACTTTTCTCTGTTGAAGACAATAAAGTCCCTCTGGACGTTGTCCAAACGCTGCTGCAGCTGTCCATTCTGGGAAAAACGGATAAAAGCAGAATAACTAAGCAAGTCAATAATGGCAACTGTGTCAAAGGAAAAACCCCTTTAGTTATGAGAATTAGGTTTTGTAATAACTGGTTCCTTTGATTTTGTTTTTATAATATTTTACTGTACTGTACAGTTTATATTACAAATGTCACATATATCATTCCTCGCCGTGTTTTCCCCTTTGTGACGATGACAGAAGAGGAAGGAACCTACAATGCTTTGCAAAAACATTCATATCTCTTAAACTAATTCACATTTTGTCACTTTATACCAACCAATATAAGCCTTTTTTTTTTTTTAGATTTTATGGAATAAATTTAAACCAGGACAACAAATTGTCTTCAAGGGACATTGATTATTAGCAGAGTGATTTAACTTGACAAAAGGTGGAAAAGTTCTGGGTTTTATAGGTAGGTCTTGTATCTTTGAAGGACACGTATGCTCAGATGTTTCCACCTGCTTTTTCTGTAATGTGTTCCACTCCATCATGTGAGATCAGGCAGCACCAGGCACCGACACTAATGTAGAGCCAAGACTAGCAGACAGGTGATTTCTCATGCTCTCAAAGAGGCAGTGAGGAAAGAGATCATAAAAATATATAATCGCTGACTCACTTTACTCCAAGTGGATGTGAAAGAGATCCCAGATAGAAACATGAAAGGAAAAAAAAAGTTTTTCTAATATAATCTGGAATGCCATTAAATGTTATTTAGATAACTAACCCAAAGCCACCATCTGAGGATTTGGAAAAGATCTGAACTTTATTGAATTTACGAAGCGTGTAGATTATTAGTGTATCTAAGGAAGTCTGCTCTTATCCTCATTTAAATGATCAAACACAGAGTCCCACTTGTGCAATGGGCAACTTTCTGTTTAAGCTTATTTTAACCAGGTCTTAAATCTGGGAAAGTATTAATGTCAGTCCAACAATGAAAAGAGGGCAGGTATGGGAAAAGCTTTTGGCAAATAAAAGCTAAATGATTATGAAGACAGGAAGAGGAGACGGAGGTTAAAAAGGAAGAAAAGAGCCAAAAGAACTAGTGAGGGAATTTTATAATAATCTTACATAGTAGAGCAACAAAGAGAAAGAACTTACGAAGAAGAATCACTGGCCAAGCAATTTTATAGCAGACAGACAAATGTGTTTTTCAGAAACCTACACCTGCTATCAGAAAGAAAATAATTTCATGGGACACAAAATGTGACAGAACAAAAAGAGCCTGATGCTGGCCTGGAGGACAGGGTGTCCTTGTGATGTGAATGGCAGAAAGGACAAAGAAACAAACAAAAGCAACAAAAGAAAATCAACGAATAGGAATAACGGCACATGTGGCAAACCAAAAGAAATAGATGTGATACAGAGAGGACATAACGCGCTCACATACTTAACAAACACTAGACTTAATGTTCAACATCTACACAGCTATTTGTTAGCTTGAAACCTGCCTTTAGTTTTTGATACACAAGTATTCATAGATTGCAGATGTGAAACTGTAGCAAAGGCTTCAGCCGCGCTATTATTGTGCATAAGGAGAGATGGTAAATATATGAAGCTTTCAGTGACACAACAAACATCCTGCATGCATGTCAGCAAACAGCACTGGAATACAGGACTTGTCTGACTAAAATACTACTTAAGCATGTATAAAGCCTAACATGTTGATAATTTGTAGGGTTGGCCAGCTATCCATTCAAAAGAAAAGACATTTCGCACAGAACTTAAACAGTTTTTAGTGTGACAAATTGTCCAAATGTGCATAGTTTCTCTAAAACAAGTGTCTTTCTGTGCTGTTAACCAAGGCTTATGTTGTAGCTGACTGAACTGTGCTTTTTGTATCTCTCTTATAATTATTTAAGGACCTATCAGAAGAAGGATGATGCTTTAATGTCTATTGTAAACTGATGAGATAGAGTAATAAAAAAAACAAAAAAAAAAACACCGGTCCTGCTTAAAACCCAAATATAAGCCTAAGTGCTGATGATTCCCTACTTTTTTTTCACTCCTTTGACACTGCTTTAGTGGATGCTTTTAAACAGACAATTTAGAGGCTAAAAGCTCCAAATACTGGATTAAACTGTCCACTTAGTGTGACAACCCTACTGAGAAGTGGTCTGCTGGATGAAAGCCCAAGAGGGACATTCTTCTGAGATTTAGCATTTGGGCCAACAGTGTTTTGTCTGAAGTTGACTTTAAGTTGCAGCCGATAAAGAATAGTTCTCACTGCTGGAATTATTTCACGGACATTAGTATTATTTCTACTATTTTGTGTAATAATTTAAAATAAATTAGAAAAACAAGCTGGAAATTCAAGATGGACAGAGAAATCCACTGAAAACAAATTATACAATAAAAAGCTTGAGATTTATTTTGACCAATGTACATGTCTGAATTATATGTGGAAAATACATTTTTAGAAAAGGTAAAAATATGTCATTTTGTGAAATGACAGCAAAACTGCTGAATTCTCTGTCATCTTTGTCAATTAGTTGAGGCAGCATAAGCAAAGCAGATGTAGCAAAATAAAAATGTTGAAGTTTCACACAGCGCATTAGTTTTGGAAATGAAAACAACACGAGGAATGAACACTTACTGGAACTGAAAGCGCAAGGGGCCAATAGTTGACAGAATTGTTGAGGGAGTCTCAAGACAGTGAAAGAACAAAGGATGAAAGGAAGAGGATGAAGATGAGAAGAAACAGGAGAGATCCAGACAGAATATAGAGCAGCTGCAGGGTAATGCGCAAAAAGCATGCTGGGACAGGCATAAGGCAACTTTTTTATTCCTTATCGATCCACCAGGCTTCAGCCCGCATCTCGCTCGCTCTTCACACACAGACAACACACACACTCTCTTTCTTTTGTTTCTGACTTAAGTTTCATCCTTCATAAGTGGCCCCAAAGGCCTTTGGTAAATGGATATGTTAAAGTGTTGCACAACCACAGCAGATATTTATAGACAGTATCATTTTTGACTGATAGAAACAAATATCAGCAAATGATGGAAAATAAGATGTCAGACAGAAGTGTGTCCAGTGGTTTGGATTAATTCTGGATAATGGACTCCATCAGAACACATTTACCTGCGGGGATCCGTCGGATCCCTGTTCCCTGGTCTTTCTAGCTAGTCTTTTCTTCTTCTTATGAAGTGGTTTGGACTCCAGGATCATTTCCTCCAGCTCAAAGGTGGGGTCACAGTTTAGTCTCCGTCTCTTAAAAACATAAAAAAGAAATAACTTTTAAGGAGATTATGTATGTTTATGTAAACCTGTAATGTTAGACATTACAGGTTTACATGAAACTAATGGGAAAAAAAACAAGGTCGTTCAGATTTTTCCAAGCCTTTGGTTGTTTGACGAGTTAAATTAATGTGCACTGATTTAATTTTCCATCAAACTTTTCCTTTCTTATGCTTCCCATCTATTATCAAATATTAATGATGGCTGAAAAACTCAGAATAAGGAATAGGAATATAATTAGAAAAAGAGTCAATTTGCAATTGATCCTTTGATCAGTCATCGACTTCACAGAGTTGTGCTACTTTGTCACAATGTAAGAAACATTCAAAGGAGTTACTCCTTATTAAAGACTTTTGTATTTAAATCATATTTATTGTTGGACTTCATTACAAACCTGTAGCTACAATCTGCATAAATAAATGCAGCTGCCATTAAAACTAGCCATGGCGCATCAAGCTGCCAGATTTTTTTCTCCAATAGTACTATCACACAAAAGCACAATCTGAGTAGAGTCTGGTAAAATGATCCAGAGATCACCTGTAGAGCTACAGGTAGATATCATTTCTCTCATTTCAGTTTCATCTTCAGGGGCCTCCCAGCATCCTGTTGGTGCTACTCTGGACAATGTCCATGCAAATGTCCACACTGCCCTCTGCAAACGACCTTTTACCAGCATATGCTGTTTCTGTAATGATGCTGAAAATACAAGGTGCAATTTTGTCAAATCAGTATGCATGGCAAGTAGGGTAGGTGGATTCAAATAAAGCCAATATTTACGCTCAGTGGGAGATTGGACTCGGCCCACCAGGGTGTGGCGTTTACAGCTGCCAGACAACGATGTGCTGCAGATTGGATTGTGCTTTTATTTGTCTATACCTACTGAACATTTTTTTTTTGTAAATTTAGGAGAAAAAAAAACATAAAATTGTTTTAGAATTAAGATTTATTACCAACATCCCCCTATGTGTAAATATAGTAGCGTAGCATTGCTTGCTTTGGTAATTAGATATTAATTGAATGGCCACATGTTTGTTTATCTGTCTGGAAAATGGACTAGAAGCCCATTTTTAATAGGCTTCTAGTGAACCGCAGTGAGAAACATTTTCCACAAATGGGGCAAACATGGAACAGATTAACCTTTAAAAGAGTTACTGACTGGAGAAAATTACTCCAATATCATTTTGATTACTCATCCAGGAGGAAAAAAGAACTAAGAACAACATCTAAAGTCTTGCAGGTCTTACTTGCCTCAGATAATGCCATCTTTCACGATGTACAGTTACTAAAAGACCAAAGAAATTGGGGAAAAATGCATCCAAGGTATAATTCTAAGGCAGCAACAACTACCGATCTAACAGAACACCAACATCCATCTCATATTTTTGAGAAAAGGTTTTGATAATCCTTAAGACTTTTAAGAAGATCTTCTTCTAGAAGGTACTTATCCTACTAAATCTGCTGTAAAAGCAGCACAGCATTTAAAGAAGAACGTCATCATGGCAGCCTAACATAGAGGTTGAAGTGTGATGGCTTTCTTTGCTAATTCAGGACCAGGACAACTTGCCACAATTACTGAAACCATCAATTCTGATCTTTAGCAGAAAATCCCATAAACCCGATCATACGAGGGTTTATGCAGCAGGACAAGAATCCAAAGCACATCAGTAAATCAACCTCTGAAAAAAAAAACAATAAAAATGAAAGCCTGGATTGGAATTGGTAAAAGTCTGGACATGAATCCAAATGATACACAGCAGTATGATTTGAAATAAGAAATTGATTCCAGAAAACTCTTCAATATGAGAGAAATTTAAAAAAATCTGCAAAGACCAGTGGGTTGAAATTCTACCTTAGGAATTTAAAAAACTGTATTACTGTATGAGTAATAGTACAAGTAAGAGAAGATTGATTTAGTCATAATATAATCATCCTGGTATTAGAAGAGTAGAATAAAAATTCAAGAGCATTTGTATGAATATTTTGCTGTCTAATACAAAGAGTCAGTCAGTCTTCATAGTTTCACATGTTCTTTATCCTCACATTAGGAATAAAGCCTGGAGGAAGCTGTTTGTTGAGAACTGCGTCCCAGTTGACGTCAGACATGTAATCCAGATCTTGGAGCTCTGCGAGACAGGATATGCGCTTCTGGACATCTATGCACAGCAACTGAAGCAAAGAAAAAGATTTTAGTCAGAATGATTGTGTACAAGTTGGGATCAGAGTCTCACTGAGACACTGACAGGAGGATGTTCTTCGCCTGAAGGACGAGGCAGAGACAGACAACTGACAGGAAGAAGACACCCTTCAGAAGTCAGGCAGGCTGGAAGGAGAGGGAGATAGATTCTAAAACAAGGAGGAACAGAAAGAAAGGAAATTTAAATGAAATGCATTCAGGTAGCAAATGACAGTGCAGAGAAAACAGTGGCCTGAGAGGCCTGGAAGATGAAGGACAAATGTATTGAGCATGGAATTTTCTTTTCATTCTCACTTTCTCTTCTCTCCACTCTTTTCCTTCCCCTTGCACACACACACAAGCAAACTCACACACTTTCACATGCAACAGGAATGCCAATGAGCTCAGAGGAGTCTGAGCACGAAGCAATGCAACAGTTAGACTGCAGTGAATTGCTGGCAAGAGAAGATGATCAAACAAGAGAAAGTCCTTCAGTTTTACAAATGTACCTCAATGACGAGAACATTTTAGAGATTATGAACATTCAAAGTTATTATTGTTCAGCATAGCTTGTCTAATCTGTGCAGAACATCAACCCATCTAACAGGGGGTACAAGTTCTGATGTTTTACTCTGTGAAACACATCCTGTCTGCTTTATGAAGAATGTGTTGCTCATAGCAAACTACTTTCTGAACAGTTTATATGTATTGAAGTATAAAAAACGAAGAGACTACTGCACTGAACCCCATTGAAAACCTCATGATTATTCCACCAAATATTGATTTCTGAACTCTTCTTGAGTTCAGAAATATGACCTTGTTTTATTTGCATTACGGTCTTTGAGATCTGAAAGCACTGCATCTTCTTCATGATTCTGACCATTTCTTATTTTCTGCAAATAGATGCTGCAGTTTTACTTGGAATTTCAGAGGCATGTTGCCAGTAGTTCATTGAATAAAAGAACAATATTCATTTTACTCAAACAAAAAGTAAAATCTGAGAAACTGATCACTTTATTTTTTTCCAGAGCTGTGTGTATACATATGTAAATGTATTGAAACTAAAGCTGCAAATTGTACAATCTGTTTCTGCTTCAGGGTAGAGTTAGTAACTTTTAACTTACCGTATTTTCCGGACTATAGAGCGCACCTGATTATAAGCTGCACACAGCACATTCTTAAAGGAAACCCCATTTTGTACACACATAAGCCACACCTGTCTATAAGCCGCATGTGCCTACATACAGACGGTACACAGAAAGAGTTTTCAAAGTTTTAGTAATATACCTTAG
>CAEFZY010005588.1:0-17504 GCA_903066815.1 Brachyrhaphis roseni | reverse complement strand
ACTATATTTGCTTTGCATTGTCCCCACATGATGGCAATGATATAATAGGATCCAATTAAATTCTTGACTAATTTGGGATGTTGCTATGTTGTTGTTCAGTGTTTAAAGACCCTGTTCAATGTGCCCTTTGTTAATTTTGAACCCCTGACCCTACAAAGGTCTCTGCACGGCCCTGTTTGGTTATTATTTCTATATAATCAATAATAACAAGCAGACTGTTAGTTCATTTCACTTTAATAATAAAAAGAAAACCAAATAAAAATCTGAAAATAAAAAATACATGGCAAACAGACTCTGAACTGATTATGAGGATAATCATGGTCGCTGATGATACAGTAGCAGTAATAAGTCACCATAATAATAATAATAATAATAATCAGAAGCAGAATAATAATAATAATAATAGAAGAAGAACTCTATGTTTCCAGATCACTTCTCTGTTGTATAGACATAAGCATGGCGGCGGCCCAGAGGGCGACGTCAGCCCAGAGGCCGGCGTTGGCGGCCCAGGGCGTGGCAGCGGCCCAGGGCATGGCGGCGGCCAGGGGGTGGCACTGTTTACACGTAGAGCGAAGGAACCCCACAGAGCACGACGAAACCAGGACAGAATCACAGCTCCAACGATTCACAGCACGGCGTGGGAACAAAAAAACCTTCTTCTTCTTGGTGAGTGAGGCCGGACGGCGGCTCAGAGGACCGGCTGAGGGGGGCTCGGTTCTGAACGGGTCAGTGTGGCAGGGCGACAGGAGAACTGACTGATGGAGGCTCAGGTATAGCTGGAGGAACCCAATCGGATGAGAACCTGTTCTGTCTAGAAGCAACTCAACTACCCTGATTCAGCTCCAGAACAAATGTCCAGGTTCTGACAGAACCTCATCTCCAACCTGAAAACCCAAAACATTTGGTGCTGAAAAGGGGACAATATTCTAAAGGACCAGAACCAACCAGAACTCTTCAGTTTGCAAACCCGTTTAAGTTGAACATCAGAATCTTTTAGATTCTCCTCTAAAAACAAGAACCAGTCAGATTTGTTCTGGTTCTAATCGGCACCATCAGGAAGAACCTCCACTTCCTTCAACAAGCCACTAACAGGAGCTGTACCAGACCTGACTGGACCGGTTCAGCTGGTCCACGTGGAGTGGAACAGGACTGGAAATAGGACTGGGAACGCTGGTGTTGATCATGGGATTGGGAGGAACCGGATTCTGACTCCTGAACTTGAGACGCCAACAGAACATCATCAGTGACTCGGATTGGCCACCAGGTGGCAGCAGATCTCTACTCAGCTACAGGCTGACTGTTGGCTCCTGCTGCCTCACTGACCGGTTCTACTGGTTCCCAGTCTGAAGTTGAACTGGAGCAGCACAGAGGACAGGGGAACGCTGGTTTGAGACAAAACCAATCCACATTCAGGAACACCTAACAGGAAGTGGTCAGCTCTAAGCCCCGCCCACTGAGTAAAATGAGGACAGATTATGGGGGGATAAGGAGTTGAAACAGGAGAAGAAGAAGAACCACTGAGCCTCAATGCAGTCCAGCTCTCACTCGCCCCCTGCTGGGGAATGTAAGGTGATGAAGCGTGTCGGTGTGTATCAGTGTGTGTGTATCAGTGTGGGTATCAGTGTGTGTGTGTATCAGTGTGTGTGTTGAAGCGAGCGTGAAGCGTCCTCCTAGCAGTCCTCGTCCTTGTCATCCACGACGCCTTTGAGGCGCAGGCGAGCAAAGTCCTCGAAGACGAAGTCGTCGTCCTGGGAGACGCTGCTGAGAGGATGAGACGGACAGACGGTCAGAATCGGAACCAGAACCAGCAACTGGTCGGACCCGTCAGTGACTCACTTGGTGTCGAACTCGATGAGGTTGGTGTCGATGGGTGGGTCCGAGTCCGGCACGGCTGCAACCAGAGACAGGGTGAGCGGCGGGGTTTGCCATGAAAATGGGTTGAGAGAGAGTGCGGACGTGTCTCACCTGACTGTGGGCGGGATGCGGGCGGCTCCACGGGTTTGGGATGCATCAGGATGAAGGGCAGCTCCACCGACACGTCCCTGCAGGACAGACAGGAAGCTGTTCGAACCAGAACAGTAGCCACTAACTGGGATCACTGCTCAGTCAACTGGCTGCAGGCTTTTATTGTGAAGGGTCCAGTCTGTTACTGAGGCTAATGGGCTCTTTGCACCTGCCGTCACAACCCCATGCGCAAATGCGGCTCATTTTTTCCCCCCTTTCAGTGGGGGAAATGAATGTATAACAAGGCTACATTTTAAAACGTTTCTCCAGTTTACTTGTTGGGGCTTCGGATTGATGTACATTATTAATTTTTACCTTGGCCCTGCAGACACCCAGTGTAAAATGACATTTTCAATAGATCGGGAACAATTGAGTCGCTTTTCCCAGAACGCGGAAGCCGACATGCAAAGAGCCCATTAATTGAATAGTGCATCCAGTAGCAGCCATGAAGATGACCTGCAGAGCTCTAATTGGCCTTAAGGGGCTTGTTGCCACAGGAACTGTGGTTTTTCTTCCCAATGTGAACAATAAGAAAACAGGAAGTGGAGCAGGAAGTGTCTTACCCTCCGCGTGACACCACCAGCTTGACCTTGACCCTGTAGGACACCAGGATGCCCAGAACCTCCTTGTTGGTCACGTCCTTCACTCTGAGGAAGAGGAGGAAGAGGAGTTCATATGACCATAGCAAAGAGCACGTATGTGTGTGTGCGTGTGAGAACCAGGTTTTTGTATCCCTGTGGGGACCTCTGCTCCTTGGTCCCCAAGAGGGGAAAAAATGTTTTTGGGTCAGAGGTTAGGTTTAGGGCTAAGGTGTTGAATTACTTTTGCTTAGGGTCAGGCTTTAGAAATGAATGGAAGTCAATGATGGTGTGTGTGTGCGTTACATGGTGGAGGAGGCCAGGTTGGTGTCTTCGTGCTTCAGCTTCCCGTCCAGAGCCAGGCCTCTCTTCTCCCGGTTCTTGTCCAGCGTCGGAGTCAGAGTGTACACCTTACAGAAGGTGGAGCTGGACGACACCTGGTCGCTATGGAAACCACAGGCTGACGTTAGTCTCAGAGTTCCTGTTCAAGCCGGTTTCTATCTGGTGTAACGTTAAAACACCATGTGAACAGATGTGAACCGGTTTAAGTGATTCAACTACCTTAAACCAGTTCAAAACAACTGTAACTGGTTCATCCAGCTTACACCAGTTCAGACTGGTTTACACCAACTAAAACTGGTCCAAACTAGTTTAACCAATTTCAAACTAGTTTAAACCAGTTTCTAGCTGGTATGTGAACCAGTTGATCTTCAAAAAGGTTTCTGACAGAAAGGCTGAAGTCGTCGTCATCATCATCATCATCATCATGTGTTGGCTGTGGTTGAACTGGGACTCACTCTGCCTCCTGCTGGGCCACTGGGCATTTATATTGGGCAGTGCTGAACAGGCAGATGTCGGCGTATTGGCGCACTGCGGAGAGAGAGTGAGAGCGACACCAATGGGTTCTTCAGAACTTTCTGGTCCCACTGAGCACACATGAGGAAGAGGAGGAAAAGGAGGAAGACCTGAGATCTTGACTCTCTTCACCGTCTTGGTGGAGTTGTTGGTGACATGAACGTTCACGCTGATGGGCTCTCCGTGGTAGTACAGCTGCATGATGGGAAACAGAGAGCTGAGTGAGGACAGCGGTGAGGTGAGCGATGAAGAGGAGGATGAGGAAGCAGCAGCAGTACCTCCTTATCCAGCGACGCCTCCAGGTGCAGGGAGCGGTCCGACATCAGGAAGCTGCGGGTCGTCTCCACCATGGGCTGAGGGCCCGGCTTCTCCGGGGCATACTGGACCTTCCTAATCACCAGGCGCACCGAGTTCCTGAGACATACAGCACAATGGGAGCACTGGGCACAATGGGAGCAACTGAACTTTGGTGAGATGGAAGGGCACCACCTGGTGGTGTCAGGGTGGAACTGCTGCTCTGAACTCACCTCTTGTGGATCTTCTCTTCTATGGACTTGGCACAGAACGCTCTGATCTCAAAGTCCACACCGCAAGCCTAGAAGGAGGACAGACCAGGTTCACTTCTGAACCAAAGCCAGCAGAACCAGGCTGGACTAATACTGACTGACTGTTTTTACTGGCCAGACCAGTCCAGTGGAACCAGGCCTGATTTATCTGATGATGATCTGCTTCCTCTACTACAGCTAGGCTCAGAATTATTCATACCCCTGCAGTCGTCTTTTAACCTGATCAACATTAAGGTTCTGGAGCGTTCCAGTCAGAGTGCAGGCCCTGGTTCCCTCAGACATGAGCCAGACAGTCGGCTCTACTGTTGATCAATGATGAATATTGGTGAGCTGTTACCTTCCCAGTGTCCTCTGGTCCAGGCTGCAGGGTGACCGAACATGGCAGGTTCTGAGGAATCTGGAACACAGTCAACATCATACTTTAAACCATCATCATCATCAATGCTAAGAGCTACATAGATTGCTGTTTATTATGGGATGCATTCACTCATCTCTCATTTAAACCCTGGGTCAGAGGTCATGGCACACTGTCTGCAGTGAGATTAACATTTTAATCTCTATAAATTATAAACTAGAGACCCAGATCTGATGAATACCAGTGCTGCTTTGCAGACCGGAGCTCTGGAGACTCTTCTGGTCTGAAAACAGCAGGAGGCCCTCTGGGGCCCCAGGTGTCCCTTCTAGACCTGATCTGGGAGCGGCAGAATCAGAAAGCAGCTTTCACTGTTCCCTAAAGGGTCAAAGGTCATTTCTAGAAGTTTTCTCCAGCTGTAGGTCTCAGTGTAGTCGATGGTCACCTGCAGCAGAACAACTGGTTGCAGGGCCACGAAGCAGGAAGTGAATCACTTTCTGTGATAAGAACCTGTAGCCGGTTCTGTTCAGGCCTCCATGATACTGAGCAGAACCAAGGCTCTGCTCAGTATCTGCTGAACTACCATCTAGTTCAGCAGATAAACAGACACAACTGGACGGAGGAAGCACAGCAGGGAACGGAGCAGAACCAGAACCTGAGCTCCACTGAAACCCATCAGCTTCAGCAGATTCTAACAACCATTCTAGAGGCAGGTAGAGCTGTAGCAGTAGTCCTTTCTACTTCACTCACTGTGAAGTAGAAAGGATGGGCGTGCTGGCCCAGCTTCTTCAGTAGACGCTCCTGCAGCCGGCTGTTGGCTTTCTTCTCCTCAGGAACTGGAGGGAACGCCTGGAGAACACAACATGATAAAGCTTGTCATTGACATGGCGCAACTGAGAGTCCGGTGGACATCGGAGGTGATATTTGGAAATGTTTATTACTATATGTAAAGGTCATTTTTATATGTTTATTGTGGGTATTAACATAACCACTAAGTGTGGTTATGTTTATTCAGTTCAAAATGTTAACTATGAAAAAACATAACTCACCTCCAAATCATAGTGCAGCAAATAGAGCGGCTGCTCCCGCCGTCTTTTGTCAAACGCCTTTTCTTTTTGTTTCGTCTTTTATCAATAAAATGAGACAAACTATCACTACTGCTGCTGCATCGTCATCGTGTTTGATTATTCTAAATGGTATGTTGGGGGTTTTACTGGATTTTCTTCAGGAACCGGGATGTTCATGAGTGGAATCAGTTCGTGTGGTGTGTTGCTCCTGCCGTGTGACTGGACACACAAACCGACCGAACCTGTTGGACTTTTATCGGTTCTGTGGTCACAGAAGTTTGGAAAATCGGCCGACAATCCTTAAATCATGTGAACCAGACCTAAAACTCACAAGCTCTACTCCTCTCATCTCGTCTCGACCACTGTGCTAACACGCTCTGACTCTGGTTCCTATGGTATCGTTTACATATCCCTTCAAAATAAGATACAGATGCGCAACAGAAACAAACATTTTACTTTTGTTAAAATTTTAACTCACAATAACGACTAATGGGAGCCCTGAGCTTGTTTCTCTGCAACGAGACGGTTCATCTGGGAGTGATGAGAGTCAATGACACCAGAAGTGTTGCTTATTCATGGTGTTTGGTCTCTATGTGGTGAAGTAGTTTGAAGCTTCATTGCCTCATTAACAGCCAGTCACCATATCATGCAGAGCAGCTTGTAATGTGGGAATCACCTACCGGGATAAATCCATCCTCCTGTCTCTTCTCTGGGCCTTTTCCCTTCGCAAAGAAACTTTCCAAAGACATCTGATCTGTTTCTGACTGATTTTGCTGCTTGTGGGCTCAATGTTGGCGCGCAAGACGTAACGGAGAGTATCCGGTTAACAGATTTTCAAAATAAAAGATCCTCCAGACTCAAATAATACATAAAATAAAAATATTTAATTATTTCTTGAGCTGCCCGGTACCAATTGGTCCACGGACCAGGGGTTGGGAATCACTGCCTTACAGTCAACCTTTGGACTAGTTGATTCCAGGCCTGGAGGGCCCTTGCCTGCAGCTCTTAGACGTGTCTGAGTCGGCGGTTCCTCGTGGTGGAGCGTCTCACCTGGAAAGTGGAGATGTACAGGTCCTTCCTGAAGGACAGGCCCAGGACGTCCAGGTCCTCCCGGCCGTACCGGAAGGCGCAGGTCAGCGTGACAAAAACTGCAGGAGGAAGAGGAGGAGTAAAG
Source organism: Brachyrhaphis roseni (assembly GCA_903066815.1). Taxonomy (NCBI): domain Eukaryota; kingdom Metazoa; phylum Chordata; class Actinopteri; order Cyprinodontiformes; family Poeciliidae; genus Brachyrhaphis; species Brachyrhaphis roseni. The sequence continues at coordinate 10,908 of CAEFZY010005588.1, read as the reverse complement.
GTCAATGGGACCCACCAGATCCGGAGTCAGGGTTCAGACCCAGAGCTTCTAACTGGACCTTCATTATGGGTTCTGCTGGGTCTGACCAGCTCTGTAGAACCGACCCATCTGGCTGAAGGACAAAAACCCACCAGCTTCAAGAATGATTCAGACAGAACCCGATGACGGTTCTGAGGTCCAGCTCACCTTTCCTGTCCTTCAGGTACTCCGGGTCCACCAGGATCACTCCATCTGGAAGGAAAACACCCATCAGTCAGTGTCCAGAAACCAGTTCTGGTAAAACATCTGAGGGTTCTGGAAGTCGGGACTCACCTACTGGGTCCACGTGGTCAAGGTGGTCCACAAAGTCCCGCTTCCCCAGATAGACTGTGAGCTGCGGGTCAGAACCAGGAGGTCCAGTTAGAAGCAGAACCAGAAACTGGACCAGGTTCTGATTGGCTCTGTCTGTGACACTGAGATCAGCTCTCTAACCTGTTCATTTGGTTCTGCTGTGTGTGTGTTCAGAACCCGGGTTCCTTTAGGAACAGAACCTCCTCCTATAGCCTGACCCGGTTCTGTCCTGATTCAGTCTGAACCGGACCTGGCTTTAGCTTTTGACTGGGTTATTGTTCTGTACTGACCCATGAAGGTTCTGATGAACCCATCTCCATCAGAACCTGTAAGGTCCATGTTAACCACATGGAGGCACTATTCCCCCTCTGTCAAGCTTTACAGCTCACTTCCTGTTTCTGATCTAGTTTTAGTTCTTCAGCATCTCTTGAGTGGATCCTGAACCACTGAACAGAACCCGAGTCCGGCCACCAGCGACCGAACTCAGCAGAACTCACCTTGCAGTTTGGACTGGACTTCTTGAAGACTCTGAGGAGGAAGAAGAAAAGAAGAAGAAAGTTAGTCTGGGTCCGAGACAAGCTGCTGGTTGTGAAAGGTGTTTGAAAGGGCCCCTGGTTCTGCACGGGGCCACTGGTCCAGAATGGGGCCCCCGGTTCTAAGTGGTTCTGAAAGGTTGCAGGTGAGTTGCGACAACAGCCACAGGAAGTGTGTTTGTGTGTGAACTTCCTGTTGGTGTGCAGTCAGCAGGAAGTGGTTGATGACAGCATCAGCTTCTCTAAACAACTGGTTCTGGAAGAGTCAGAGGCCTAGTCAAAGTCCAGAGCCTCATGCTGTGGTGGGTCCCTCTGGGATGTGAGCAGAACCAGAACAGCCTGTGTTCTGTTCTGGCTGTCCGGGTTCAGGCCCGTCACAACTTCAGGAAGTCATCATTTATACTCTGATCGGGTCCAACGCTCACTTCCTGCCACCATCAGAACCACAACCACCAAACAGGAAGTAGCAGGTCGCTCTACCTCTGACACAATAACGAGCTGCTGGACCTGCAGAACAATCAGAACCAGTGACATATTTGGAGCAGCTCCGCAGAGGTGTAATATCAGGTTCTGATTCTAGGAGAATCCCGGTCTGGTCCAACGGTTCAGCCAGCCCACCATCTCCGTGTCTGGTAATCCAGTTGACCTTTGACCTTTATCCCCCATTTATTATTCAGTATTAATGAGTCGGACCCAGATTGGACCGAGTTCTGGTTCTGGCCCAGCTGCTGATATCACTGTGTTTACACACTGAAGCTCCTCCTGGGAATCACCGCCACCTGCTGCAGCAAGACCTGCTGGGAAAACGCCAGACGGCAGGAGGAAGATGACAAGGAGGAGCTGGTTCTGGTGGTTCTATCTGAAGGAACCTGAAGATCGGCTCCCGGTTCAGCAGGGTCAGTTTGGGGTCAAAGGACAGAGCAGGAAGCTCAGAGAAACGAGCTACATGTTAACCTCTACAGGTAGAAGGACAAAGGTCAGAGGTCACAATCTAAAAAACCTCTTCTCTCTAGAAATCAGATGAACAGACTGGAACACAGCAGTGGAAGGATGGTGCTGTGGGCTGCTTCTGATAATCTGACCCAGAACCAGCCGGGTCCTACAGAACCAGAGGCTCATCTGGCCTAGTATGCACCTCCACTTTTGGTCCAAACTGGGTTCTGTTTGATCACCAGGACCAGAACCACACAGACCCACCCAGTCTGTGGCTTCAGCACTCGGAGTGTAACCCTTACTCTGGTCTCAGTGTTCTGAATGTTCTCTGTGTTTCTCTGTGCGAACTGGAACCAGCGGGACTGAAGCAGGAAACACTGAACCAGAACCAGAACTAGCGGCTGAACCAGAACCAGCCTGTTCCTGGTGAGTCCTTGTGGACTCGGGTGCAGCAGAACCAGAACTCTCCTGCAGCTGGCGGCCATGTTGGCTCCTCACTTCCTGCCGTGCCAGTCGCTTCCTGACAGGAAGAGGCTGAGCAGCGGTTCAGGAAGTTGGAATGTTTCCAAAATGGAAAACTGAAAATTTCCTAAACAAATGATCCAGGACGACCTGCTGCCCGACTCGGATTGGTTCTGGAATCATCAGAATAGGACTGCTGTCATGGAAACCGGAGTGAACGTATACAGAATCAGCTGCTGGATCCTTAAAAGCAGCAAACAGAACATCAGAACCGGACAGGTTCCTGACCGGTTCTGATGGGATGAACTGGATCACTGAGGAGCATCAGCTGTTAGCATGTTAGCACAAGGCAACTCGTCTGCAGTCAGAGGCCTCAAAGAGTCACTTTAACACCGACTGCTACTGGGGCTCCATCTACCCCACAGAAACACCTGAACCGCTTCATGAACCAATTCATGATCTGATTCCTGGGTTTCCATGGAAGGTGACTGGGAAACTCCTCAAACCAGAATGTGAGTCTGGTTTGTGTGTTCTCGGTTCGACTGGATCCACATGCAGCAGGTTCTGCAGCAGGTTGGTGGGCTCCACCGGCCTGATTCTGGTTCTGGTGAAAACACACAACAAACTACAGTCTTTCATGTGTCTGCAGGAACCAGAAGGCCATCAGGCTTCCTGTGTACTGGCTTCAGACCAGTGACTGAACCCGGGCCGACCCGCTCCTCCAGCTGGGTCGGAACCAGCAGGTGGACCCAGAACCAGGCTAATATTTAACCGGAGCAGCTCGGTATGTTCCCGGGCGGAAATAACGGACATCTCCGTGAAACTCCAGGATTTCCAGGGTCCGTTCCGCCCACCTGTCTTCATGCTGGAGTCGTGTTTTCCACCCACGACCCGAACCTGTTCCAGTCCCACCACAGCAGTGGCTCTAGTCAGACCGGTTCTGGAGCCTGGGCTGCCCCGCTAACCCCACCCTGCTGCGGGGCAAACTTCGCCCACAGCGTTGGCATCCTCAGGGGGGACAGACCCGAACCGAGCCCCAAGGGTTCTGTTCGCGCTGGTTCGGGTACCCCCTTCCAATAAAGCAGTTAAACCCGCCGGTGCCGCCTGGCCCAGCTCCCCCGTCCAAAACCAGCAGAGCGGCTGCTAACGCTAGCTCAGCCCGTCAGAACCGCAGCTAACTTCGGCTAACAGTCCTACCTGGTGCCCGCCTTGTCCCCCATCTCCTCGGCAGGCGGACGGCAGCAGAATCCCGACAAAATGAGGCCTGAGCCGGCTGAGTGTTGTTGGTTGTCAGACGGTGTCGGTTCGGTTCGGGAGGTTCCGTTCAGCCGTCCATCCACCCAGAACTGGTTAGTATGCTAATAGGTTTTAGCGCCGCCTCGGCTGCTCCGAGCTTCCGCAACGGCTGCGTGTGTGAGAGCGGGCTTGCTGTGTCTGTGAGGACCGAGCGCGCCGCTAACCCGCACTGCCGAAGACCAGCGCACTTTCACCGCAACTGCGAAGGTTACAACTTGGATTTAAGGTTCGTGAAGGACTCGGTCCAGATGAGGAGGAGGAGGAGAAGGACGGGGGGTGGGGGGATGCGGGAACACAAACCTGCGTCTGCGTGCGTGCGTGTGCGCGCGCAGACTGCAGATTGCGCAACGCGGAGTCCTCCAACATGTCAACAAGATGCGTGAAACGTTCAACCTGATCAGGATTCATCCGAGAGGAACCGGGCCGGGATCAGAACCAGAGCCGGTTCAGAACCGAGATCAGAACCCGGACCGGTTCATGGCCCGGTGACCCGGGCTCTAACTTTATTATGTGAATAAAGATAACAAATATAAATCATAATATTTTCACAAATATGCAAACATAATTTCTTCCTCATTCAGCTGTTTTAGTTTTTTACATGATCAGTCTAAAGCTTCCTGACAAGTTTCTGGAAAACTGTTAAAAATAAAAATATAAATAAACAGTTGAAAATAAAACCATTTCAATGAGTCAGAAGCATAAAAGCTCATTTATTAAAGAGAAAATATCCTCAAGCTGGGACCGGCTAAGAACCGGGACCTGTTGAGTCCAGCTGAACTCTGCGCTGGCCCGGTTCTTCTGACCCAGGACCAGTTCAGTCCAGCCAGTTGTTGTTTCCACAGAACAGCTGAGGCAGCAGGTCTGTGGCGCTGACCTGTTTCCTTCTGCTTATCTGAGGTCAGAACCAGCAGAACTGGGCCGGTCCTGGTTAGCTGAACGGGTCCAGCTGGTTCCCAGATCAAAACTAAACCTCCATAACTTATTGATGAACATTAATTATGATGAAAGTCAGAAGTTCATCAGGCTGTGAAACTTTTCTACAGCAGAAGAAGAGAGGATGACTCAGCAGGAAGTAGTTTTGTTTTTAGTTTATGCTAATATTTAGTAAAAAGTCTCATTAGCTTCAGTTGCCATAGAAACTGAAACTAAAATTCTTAACATGAAAACAAAACTGAGAACTTCCTGGTTCTCAGTCAGAACTGACTCAAGTTCCTCCAGAACCTCGATCCTGGTCCAGCTTCTGGTTCTGAGTCCCGACCAGAACCTCAGTCCTGGCTTTGCGTTCTGACCAGAACCGCCCGGGCTCCTCTTGGTGCCGACGTGTTCCAGCCGGTTTCGGCAGAACCCGGCTCCGTCCTGTAGACCGCTGAGTGGAACGAGATGTTAATCAGCAGAACATGTTCACTCCACTGCAGGAGCTCCGGTCGGCTCTGCACACGGTCCAAAGGCTGAGGAAGAGGAGGGAGAGGCTAGGCTCACAGCTGGAAGTCTTCATGGAAAAACATCTGGAAGCTTTCAACATCTGGCAGGAAGTGAAACTGATCAAAATAATATTTCGGTTATTATTCCTGCTATGGATCTGGATCACCTCAGAGTTCTGTTAACAGAGCAGGTAAGGAGGTCTGGGTCCCTCCAGAGGTCAGAGGAATGACCCACTGAGGAAGGACATTAAGTCAGTGGTAGGACCGCTAATTGCAAACCTAGCTGTGCTAACCCTAAAGCACTAATCATAAATATTAGTTCTGCTATCACTAAGTAGCTATAATAACACAGTAATTAGCAGAAGCTAATGCTAAAGCACTATGCCCACACATAATACAACCAAAGCTAATGCTAAAGCTCCATACCAACATGGTAATTAGCAGAAGTGAATGCTAAAGCACTAAATTCAGTCATATTGATATGCCCCATGTGTCAGTGACATGAGTTATGCCATGTTTAAGTTTCATAGTTGTTGCTAACTCTGTTGCTAGTTTAGCCAAACTGACCGCATTAGGGCTTCGGTCAGAAAGCACCAGGACTTCAGCAGATTTTAAACTGTTCACTGTGGAGCGATAAATCGGACCTGCTGATTCTGAACTCTGTTGAGTTCTTAGACGTCAACAGAGTTCAGCAGACTTCAAAATAAGAGCATGACTATGACGTCTAACTTTTTGAAGATTACTAACAGTCAAAAACCAAAACTTCAACCCAGATGTCAAACTTCATTCAACTGAAATCTTAAAAAACATCCAAGGAAATCAGTGCGTCAGAATTTATCCATCCACATTAATTTAGGGAAATTTCAGCGTTAGCGCTAAGCCTAAAATTAGCTTTGCTAATAGCTGATAAGTGCTAACTAAAGTAACTTATTCAAATCACAGAACTCAAAGGAGTACTTTTCCTATCACCTCAGGGCGGGTCAGAGGAGTACTGGACCGGTTCTGGTTCTGTCCTGAACAGGAGCAGAGCAGAAACATGTTCTGGAGCCGCTGCTCAGAACCGGGCCTGTCAGAACTGTTTCCATCAGGAAGTCCAGAGCCGACCCGGTTACTGCTGTCTCTGCAGCCTCCTCCGCTTCCTGTCGCTGTTCTGGATCAGAACCGCGGGCCTTCCTGTGGGACCCCACAGGAAGGGACGAGCCCAGCGAATCGGGCCGGGCCGCAGCCGGGTTTAACCTTCAGCGCCGCACTGGTCCGGGTCGGCTGGTGAATCATTATCAGCAGGAAGTTCTGAAGCAGAAGTAAAACGAGTCAGTGAGCGTGATCGGGCTGAATCAGCACAGAACTTCCTCCTGGTTCCAGACTCAAGAGTTCTGATTTAAAAGGTCCAACAGAACTGAATTTCCAGAGCGGGTCCAGCGGTTTCAGAACCAGGTCAGATCCGGATGATGTAGGAGTCGGAGTGTGTGACGTATCGGACCCAGCGCTGAGATGGGCCGGGATGGATGGGAGACAGGCGCAGGAAGCGGATCTGCAGTCCGGTTCCGGTCCACTTAGGCAGCTCGAAGCTGAGCCCGACCGGACCGACCTCCAGCATGGAGGCGGAGCTCAGACCTGGAACGTCCAGCTGGAGACAGAGGACAGGACAGAATCAGAGGTTCTGTTACTGACACCATGACCTGTCAGCCCAGAACCAGACTGGTCCAAAACCAGACGGGTCTGTCCAGAACCAGACTGGTCCAGAATCAGACGGGTCTGTCCAGAACCAGACTGGTCCAAAACCAGACAAGCTTGTACAGAACCCATCTGCTCTGATGATGATTGAAAATATGGAGCAGATGATTTCAGAACCGGGTCAGAAACTGGACATATTATTCCATGTACAGGTTCTGGCGGAGCGGTTCTGGACCAGCAGGTTCTGGTACCAGCAGGCAGAGAGAACAGAACCGGGTCACCTTGAACAGGGCGGACAGCTGGGTTCCTCCACAGAACCGCGGGATGTTCCAGACCACGGTTCTGTTCTGCAGCTGCAGCTCCGCGCTCTGATCCGGACTGCTGAGCTCCTGGGACAGACTGGGGACAAAGACAGAGGTCACAGGGGTCAGAGGTCACCATGGGATCAGCATCTATCTACGGCCCAGACAGGTTCCTGTTCTACCATCAGATCAGAACCAGAACCATCCATCAGGGACGGACGCCAGCTCCTTATTTCCATCCGACTTTACAAACCAAATCGGGTCGGGAACCAAACACCAGAACCACAGTCAAATCATGGCAACGCTCACCTCACAGAGCCTCTAGGAACCGGGATGGAGGCGCTGAGGTTGATGGCGGTGCTACAAAGAGAAGAAGGTGATGTCATCATCATCATCATCATCATTGTGCTCCATCTTCCTGTTACAGTATCTTACTGTAGCGTCTGTAGTTTGCAGTTGTGAACCCATTCTTTTGTTCCTGTGTAATCTAAGGTAGATAATCTGTCGGATTAGACGGACAGTTTTTCTTCCACCATGAAGGAACCTGAACTGAAATGTTTTCACGACTCCTGACCTTCAATTCAAATTCAAAAATACTTTATTAATACTAATATTTTCCCAAATTAAATAATTTAAATTACATTTACACCCCATGAACTTTTTCACAAATTACAAGATATTGTCGCTTGGAGAACAACCAAACGGTTCATTCTAACCCATGAATGGGTGGAGATGTGACTCGTCCTGAGTCACTTCTTGGGTTCTTGTTCTCTCTCCATATATATACATGGTTCTGGTCTGCTCTGCATCCCCAGAACCCAACGAGGAGAAGCAGCATTCAGCTTCTATGCACTACAAATCTGGAACAAACTTTCAGAAAACTGTAAAACAGCTGAAACACTGACTTCCTTTAAATCTCAACTAAAAACCCAGCTGTTTAGAGTTATATTTGAAACATAATCAATTACGAATTTAATGACAAAACTTCACTTAATGTCGTGTTTTGATTGCTATACAAATAACATTTGATTGATTGATATATTAATCTTTGATTCTTCTGTTATTTTATAGTTTATGCAGCTGGTTTCTGTTTTTGAACTGCGGATCACAACCAGGTCAGAACAGGGTCGGAACCAAATCAGAACTGGATCAGAACCGGGTCACTGAGCTCCATCAGCAGAGCCAGATTCAGACCCAGGCCCGCTCAGGTACAACCAGTCGGTTCAGAACCAAGAGAACCAGAAGCTGCTGTTCCTCAAACAGGAACCCAGTTGGAGCCCGGCTACCTGTGGTCTCCTAGCAACCCGCCAGGTGAGCTGCAGCCACTCTGTCCTGATTTGCATGTTCAGCATGTTGAACCAGAGCAGTGGCTGCAGGGTATGTCAGCAGGCCAGCCTGGTTCTGGTCAGAGCGGGTCGATGGCTCGGGTACTGACAGGTCCAACCAGAACCACCAGAACCTAGATCAATTTCCTCCTGAACAAACAAGACATTTCCAGCTGCGCTCAGGGAGCCGAGTGACGCAGAGCAGCAGGTGTGCACCACCTGAGCTGCTGGCCCCGCCCCTCAGGAAGCAGGGAGACTGACCTTTTGGGCGGAAGGTCGCAACGCAGCTTCAGGTACATCAGCAGCCTGAGGAGGACAATAACAGCTTCATTAGAGCAGCCAATCAGAGAGCAGTTTCACCTGCAGGGACCTGAGCCCCCAGGTGGCGGTTCACTGTTACCATGGAGACGCCCTGATTGGAACGGCCAGCTGTAAACAGGCTGAGCAGCTTTAATATTCTGGAAATGCTTAATCAAGAACTCAGGAAGTTGCATCATCATAGGTATAAAACTGGGTTAAGGTCAAAGGTCAGATGCAAATAAAATGCTTGTTTAGTAAAATGAGGAAAAGCAGAAACATGGAGGACCCAGAGGTTATGGTGATGCTGCCCCCTGCTGGTGAAGACTAACACTTCTCCAGTCTGATGGAGACCAGAACCAGAACCCCTGAGGGGGCGGGGCTTACCGTCCTGCTGAGTCCCTCTCCACACTGGGGAAGAGGCGGAACGGCGGCGCCGACGGCAGTTCGTCACTCAGCCGGTATTGCATCACCGCGTGCTGGAGGAGTAAGAGGAGGGGTCAGTGAGGTCATCACAGGAAGAAGAGCTCAGCGACAATGGGGTCAGAGGTCACCTCTCCCTGGCTGGGACACAGTCTGAGGATCCGGTGACTGTGGAACTCGTCCAGCTGGACCGACTGGTGGAAGCTGCACTCATCGACCCGGACAGCGGCGCCGTAACCTGGATGGGTCAGAACCTTTGAGTGGACAGAGGCTGCTACTGGACAGGTCAGGGGTCAGAGGTCAGGGGATGGGACTTACCTCGGAGCTGGGACTTCCCCACACTGAACTCCTCGTTCAGACCGATCCGCATCTCTGGGAGACAGAGGAACACCTGCTATTACTGGGAACACTGGTTCTACTGGTTATATCGCGGTCCTGGTTCTGGTTCTTAAGACTCACCGGAGCAGCTCGGCATGTAGCACTTGACTCGGACCTCTCCCTCAATGTCGGCCTTCATCAGAACCCCCTGTGGGTCAGAACACAGACAGCTCAGCCTGCAGCTGACGGCTCGGGACATGGGTTGACAGAACCAGCAGGACCGTTCAGGTTCTGACAGCTGGAGAGCAGAAGGTCCAGTTCATCTCCCGATAAGTCCAGAACATCTCCACTGAGACTCTGAATGACACCTCCAGGTTCTGATGGACTTCAGAACAGGGTTTGTTGGGTTCTATTTCTGAGTCTGGACCTCCAGAACCTCCAGACTGCGGTTCTGGTTCTGGATATTACTGGTCGTGGAGAACCTGGACTGAACTCACGTTGGAGCCAATCACCACCGACATCTTCTCGATCACGTCCACAAAGATCTCGCTCTTCCCTCCCTGGAGAACAACAGAACCATGTCAGTCATCAGAACCAGCGGTCCGGTTCTGGTCGAACACAGCCAGAGTGTTGTTACCGGGTCTCTGCTGGACTGGATCGGTCTGGTGGCAGCAGAACTGGGAGCGACTTTATTCTGCTGGGTTTCCGCTCCAAACTGCAACAGAGAACAGCCAAAACCATCAGATCCAAAACCACGGGTCCAGATTCTACCAGATAAGCTTGGCTTCACCTGGAACCTGGACAAGAACAACGAGTTGGAGATGTTGGTCCAACTCAGCTCAGACTGCTTTACCTGAAGAGCAGAACCTCTACTGATGGAATCAGCCTGATGTGGTTCTGATCAGATTGTGACCAGGGCCTGGCTGAGAGGGAGTTAATGACTTTGGGCCCCAGTAGGGGGCGATACGTACCAGCCCCACGTTGCTGAGGTCGAAGAGGCTGAAGGGTTTGGAGGAGACGGCCTCTGATTGGATGAAATTCTTCAGGACGTCTGATGATGTCATCTGGACGTAGCCGTAGTCCTGGAGACACGGAGTCACAGCCTGAACGCTTTCACATGGAGCTAAATGATTATTCAGACTGACAGAGGGATTCATGTCTAGAGCAGGACAGATGGACGTGGATCCTTCCTCGGGTCTCTTTTTTTAAAATATATATATTTATTAAGTTGTCAAAATACAGCATACATAAATCATACACAAGAGTATGAAGCATATATGTATATATTACATGTCCATAAAGGCCCGGGTGACATATAAGAGACTGAGTGAGCGTCTTGGTTTTAGACTGAGAAACATGGTCCAAACATGGCTGCCTGATACCACAGAACTTATTAGTGGAGCCCACAGGACCATACTGCAGTTCCTCCAAATGAAGAATCTCAGTAAAATCACTTAACCACATTTTAAACTGAGGAATCTTGTCAGTTTTCCAATCTTTATGTTACTTTCTTAGCTATTACCATTCCATACACCACAGTCGTTTGCATAGAAATGCTGCGGTTCCTAAGTGAAGGAGAATATCCAAACAATGC